>PISX010000034.1:240715-395906 GCA_004024625.1 Mellivora capensis
CACCCCGTGCTCCAGAGGGAAGTCGAGGGAGACAGGGCTCCCCTAGAGCAGCCCAGCCTGGGAGCTTCCCCCTCATCGGGAGCACCCGTTCTGGGAGCAACCCCCTCTGCCACCTGCCCTCACCGAGATGGCATCTTTGGTGCAGGTGTCGATGATGGGTTGCAGCAGGTTGTCAAACTCATTCATGTCCAGCTGGGTCTCCTCCAGGAGCTTCTGCATCTGCTGCTCTACGGCGTGGGCCACAGCTGCGGTCACTTGCTCCTAGGAAGCCGAGCAGGATGGAGACTGCGTGAGGAGGACCTCAGCCCAGGGAGAGCCTGGCCCCTCGGTCCCCTGCTCCTGGTGCCAGGATGTCACACTCAAGCCCCGAGACAGGCGTCTGGGAGAGTCATGGTCACAGCCGTGACCACAGCAGGCACAGGATAAAGCAAGCCAGGACACAGCAGGAGACGATGTCTGCCCTGAAGTGACAGATGGAAGAACGAACACCCAGAAGAACAAGGAACCTCACCAAATCAACAAAAACAAAAAGAAAACGTTGGAGGGACAGGTGTGGACAGAACGACAACACTGAGAAGACGTCCAAACAGTCGCCAGTCAACAGAAAGGTGAGCAACCACACTAGCAGTCAGGGAAATGGGAATTAAATGGGGACGCGGGGCCTCACCGACTAGATCCGCAGACCGGGAAGGGGCTCGGGCAGTCAGGCCCCCCAGTCCCTGACGAGCGCTGTGTGGAAACTAAGGGGGAATGTTCTAGATTTGTTTTCAGAAGAATGATGGTAATTTTACATCTTGCATCCAGTAATAAAAGCGGGGTTAGTGCTTCAGAGCTCTTTTTCACTTGTCTTGTTTTCCTAACGACTCGTCCTATCGTACTTCGGCCAAAAAACCAGATGATGACAAACCAGGACAAGAGGGTCCTTCCCTACGACAGCCTGGGGTGACCTAGCGAGCAGGAGCCGGAGCCAAGGGCACCAGAGGCCACCTGGCCTGCACGGTCACTTCAGGTACCTAAAGCGTGGCCCCCCGCCACGGGCGTCCATCCCGCACAAAAGGTGTCTGAGCAGAGAGCAGCAGCAACAGTGGGTTAAGCCTCTGCCTTCGGCTCAGGTCATGGTTTTGGGGTCCTGGGATCGCGCCCCGCATCGGGCTCTCTGCTCGGCAGGGAGCCTGCTTCCTCCTCTCGCTCTGCCTGCCTCTCTGCCTACTTGGGATCTCTGCCAAATAAACAGAATAAAATAAAATAAAAAAGAAGCCAGCATCAGTGTGTCCGGTGCCAGGGGTTGGGCTAAAACAGCACAGGTGGTGGCAGCCCCGGGGAGACACAGGTGGCCGACGTGTGGTGAGGCACTCTTCTGCCTGCTGCATGCAAACCTAGAGGCACAGGCTGAGCTCCTGGCGCGTAGCTCAGACCAGAGGGGAGGCGGGGAGGCGGTGGGGAGAAGAGCAGGCCCCATACCTGTCGGAGGGCTAAGAGGTGCTGCTCCTGCTGCTGCAGGTTCCACTGGCTCTGCTGGATGAGCTCGTCCATGGATGGGGCTCCCTGGGCTGGCGGGATGGGCGCAGCCGGGGCCAGCGGGGGCTGGGGCAGGGGGGGCAGGGCCGCGGCTGGCTCCAGCTCTGGGGCCTGCTGCTTGCAGATGACTGGTGGGAGAGGAGGAAAGGTGGCCCCCATGAGGAGGCAATCCCTCGGCTGCCGCTCTGGCAGCTCCAACCCCTGCCTAGACTCCCACCCACAAGGACCCCTGTGCGGTGCTGCAGACCCCTCACTCTGTGCCTGGTCCCTCCTGCCCTGCCCCCCACTGACAGGGTCCTAGCCCTGGACCCTTTCCAGTGTGACATCACCTTGCCCCCTTTCCCATCCACCATCTGTCCTGGCCCACCGGCCTTCCAGCTGCGACCACACCCATCCCCCTACACCCTTCACCCAGGCCCCTGCCTCTGCTGAACCCAGATCATGGCTGCTGGCAGACAAACAGCCCTCTCCAAGGGGATCTCTCGAGTCCTGACCCCGACACCTCCTGAGCAGCTCCTGTCTTTAAAAACGCTCCCTTTGCCCCACGTCCCTCTGCCACCAATCTTACCACTGAGACTCATCTTCAATTCTTCGCTCCCATTGATGTTGCCCCCTGGCCGTCTGGCTGCACACCCCCCACCCCAGGGCAGCCACGGACATTGTTCCTCGGCCCCTCCGCCCTGTCTCAGGTCCTTGTCTCAAGTGGCCTGTGTGGCCACCCCCAAGCTCCTGTGTCTTCCTCCGCCGGACCCCTGAATGCAGGGGTGCCTGGTTCTGCCAGCTCCTCTGGGCCAGTCCACAGGGTAGTGGGACACAGGAGCTGCGAGCCATGGCTCCTTCCTCTACCCTCTCCATCCTGGAATCCTCCCACGATGGATCTGATCAAGGACTAAACAGCCCACTGACTTTCCAAAGGAACCTCAAACAGGCCCGCGTGTCCTCTTGCCATGTGCTCCACCTCCCCAGGGCCCCTCCCGGCCTCTGTGGCCAGCACGGTTATGCCCTTAACCGAAGCCCAGAGGTCCAGGCGTATCTTTCTCCCTCATGCCTCGCACTAACAAGCCACCCTGGGTGGTAAAGGCATGCTCCTAGATAACACTTCAGCCTGTGTCCCTGCCACCACTGCTATGACTCTGCTGTCACTCGCATCACCCTTGGAACTGATCTCCCTGTGTCCCGTCCTGCCCCCTGTACTTCTCTACAGCACGGCCGGAGTGCTGCTGTTCATGTGCAGTCTGAGGACCAGCCCCGGGTGAAACCCAGACCAGACGAGTATAAAAATGCCAAGGGATCCTCCTGGCACTTTCATAGCAACTCGATGTTTCACGGGTTATGTTTTATTGTATTTTGCAAAAGTGTACTTTCCACAACAGGTTTGAAGTTTTATAAAACGAAAAATAAAAAACTAGTCCTTCACCAGACTTTGTGAAGCGCCCTTCTAGGAGAGCCTTAGGGCTCACTCTTTTCAAACTACCAAAGTGGAGTGCCAGCTACACTGTGGCTAAGCCTGCTCTGCAACACAGACCTGAAATCGTCCAAGACCTCCCCAGAAGCTTCTGAGAGAATTTCTAAGTCCCTGGCCAGCCAGCCCTCCCCTCCTCTGCACCCTGGCCTCTGCCCACTCCAAGCATCCCCCTTCCCCTGGGCTTTACCCACTCTGAGCTACTGCCCCCTCCACTCCCAGCCCCTCCCCAAGGCTCTTTCCTCTGTGAACTTTTCCCTTCTTTGTTTCCATCTGGCTAACTGTCAAACATCCTTTAATCTCAGCTGAAATGTTGCTGCCTGCAGAAGGCATTTCTTGAACCCCCATCTTCCCGTTAGAAGCACCCTGTCCTTCCCCTCCTTACATTACCAAGTCCCAAGTGGCTTCTGATTTCTGATCCTCCAGGGAGGGAGTGGGCTCCCCTTGCAGGGAAAACAGCAGCTCCCCTCACAGTCACATGTCACACTGCCTGGTTATGCCACCCTCATCAATATCCAAATGGTGTCCCAGTTCATGAATTCTACCCCTTAACCCCACTTGCTCCCATGCCCACTCTGACTCAACCTGCTGACCGAATTCAGACCTGGCCCCTCCAGCCTATCCTCTACTGGCCACAGTAGAGGCCACACTGGCCACACACACCTGACCCACCTCTCCCTTCTTTCAAACTCTTGTGGCTTTTCGCTGCCTATAGCAGCAGTTTCCAAAGCGATGTGCTGGGGCCAAGGAATGGTTGCTCCAAAACCACGTTTTTGTAACACAAAATTGCCTACAGTTTTAGGCAAATCACCCCCACCCCCATTCAAACCTAACTGGGCACCAGATGAACCCCTAGGCTGCGGGAGAAAACCCAAACCTTGCTCCTGGCATTTACCACTCCAGATCAAACCCTTCCCTCCTCTATACACATTCCATGCTCCAGCCATGCTGGGCCTCTGATGATCTCTCTTACCGCTCCCCAAACACATTGTATTCACTCAAGCCACTGCATCTTTGCTGTTTCTCACAAGCTTTTTATTGAACACCTACTAAGTACCGCGTACTAGGGCACAACAAGACCCAAACAAGATCTGGTTGGCCTCAGGGAGCTTGTAGTCAATGCCCAACTACTTGGCAGCCCCTTCCTCATTCATTCAAACAATGCATCTAAAAATGTGACATGGAACAAGACAGAGGTGGGCTCTGCCCTCAGGGACCCTACGACCTGGTGACTAACTATTATTCAAAGGCCAGCTGTGATTCTTAAACCCACCTTAAACTCTTTGAGGGCAGGGCTGGAATCCTAACACCCAGCCCAGTGAACATCGACAAACATCTGCCAAAAACTCAAACTCAAACAAGTCTTTTGGATCTGGACTGCAAACACCTGAGATGGACAAAAATCTTGCTAGACCCACAGAGCTCGCAAAGGGTGCTGGACGGTGCCTGCCAGGAGGGTCCCGGTCCAGCTTCTCTCACTTCTACCCTGGAAAAACACTGAAACAGCCACTCTACTTCTGCTGACTTAAGTCATCACATCTGCAAGAACAACAGAGAAATCCCTGATCCGGAGCCCAGGAGAATCGATAACCTCGTTCTCCATTACACTTGGACCCAGCAGCCGCTCCGTGCAGGGCCCTGGGAACAGCGGAAGGGATCGTGAAGGCGCAGCTGCCCCATTTTCAGAGACAGAGCATGCGGCCCACAGGAAGGCGGTTTGTGGCGGAGCCCGAACTGGAGTCAGAGAAGGGAATCGTTGGAAGGGACGGCCTGAGAGCTGGAGAGAACTCACGCTGCTGCTGCTCCAGCGCCAGCTTGCACTTGTAATAACTGTAGAACTCGCCTCCGAACAGAAACGAGAATTTCGGGTTGTCCTTTTGCTTCTCCATCGTCATTTTCTCAAACTCGGGCCCGTTGCGAGCCACGAACTGGGCCAGCTTGTCGATGACATTTCGAAGCTCCTGGTCTGGAGAACGGAGAAAAGGCCACGCGGGGCGTCAGCGAGGACCGCCCAAATCCGGGGGCCCTGGCGTCGCAGCCCCCGTCCGCCGGGCCGGGGTCCCTATGGCTGGGCTCCGGAGAGGCCGCCCTTGTACGGGTCCCGATAGGGGCCACACACGCGCCGGGGATGCGGGGACCCGCGGGAGAGGCCGCAGGCGAACCCGGGAGGCCGAGCCCCGCCCCCTCCTAGGCCCGGAAACCCCGGAAGGCGGGGCGGACCGAGAAGGGATTCCAGGGAGAAAGAAACGGTCCCCGAGCCCAGGCTGGGCCTCACCGTCGGGCGGCAGAGGCATCTCCATGGCTCCGGCCGCAGGGAACGTCCTCCGGCGCCTCACGATCGCCCACCAGCCCCGTCTGCGGAAACCGGCCGGAAGTGGCGCGAGGGAGCCGTTTACGGCTCGCCTCGCGGGCTGCTTCCGCCCTCCACTTACGGCCGTCGCCGGGAAACTGCGGAAGTGAGGGCAGAAGGCGGGCGGGAAGAAGCCGCGGGAGGCCGGGCGCGCGGTAGGGGCTGACAATACGCACGCGCAGGGGCTTTCCCGCGCTTGCGCGAGGTGAGCCGCTGTCGCGCTACGCCCCGGAACGGCTGGAACGGCTGGAACGGCGTAGACTACCGTTAGCCACGGCGCCGACGTTTTCCCCGGCTCGCGTTGCAGCCGGCGGGCTTGGCAGGCCGCGTTTTCCGCTGGATCAGGGCTCTGGGGAGTTCCTTCCCGCGGGGCTGCGGTGAGAAGACTACGAGGTGAGGTGCATCCGGGAGACTCCCGGGCCGCGACGCCGGGAAGTAGAACCGGGAGGCGATGGGTTTGGAGGGGATGGAACTGGGCTTATTGAGGTTCCCGAGATCCTCCCGTTCAGTGTCTTTTGCTCGACCCAGCGCTTTGGTAAGGAAGACTTTGGGGCAGGGGACCCCACCCGCACCTCCGCGGGCCACGACCTGCGGGTGCCCGGCCTTCCGCATTGCGCGCCCAGAGGGCACGGCGCCTTCCTCAAAGAGGCAGTCGGATTGCGTCTCAAATGATGACGACGTGAATGTGTGCTCGAGGTGGGGAAAGAGAACGATGACAAGCAGCAGTAAATGTTAGCGGGCGTAGACTGTGGACGTCCCCGTAATCCGATCTTCTAGAGATTGCCATTGTTAACACTTGGTTGAGTATACCTCCCTATTTTTTCTATCTCCCTATTTTTTCTTCGCAAATAAATGTCCATATATTTCAGAAACTTTTTTTTTCCTTTTTTGGCTACAAACTTATTCATATGACGCTTATGGATTGCCTTCTCTATGCAAGGTAATGCTTTAGGCCAGGAATCGACAAACTTACTCTGTAAAGGCCCAGATAGCAAATATTTAAATCACGTGGGCCCAGAGGCAAAATTGAGTATATCGCGTAGGTACTTACATAGCCAAAGAGAGAAATATCCCTAATATTTTTGTTGGTGGCATTCGAAATCTAGTAGTTTTTCTAAAATACAGGTCTACTGAGGAGAAGAATGGAATGCTTTTTTGCGGTTCTAAGTTGGTCTTTCCTTGTCATTGATTGCAGATGTTCACTAGTGAAGATTATTCGTGTTCCACAGAAAAGCAAGCTGGATGTTTCTTGTAATGGAGTCGGGCCTGAACTCTGCTCTCCTGAGCTTGTAGTCTAGTGGGGGTGGAGACCTGTAAATCAGTAAACAAATATGTCACTGCAGAGGTGTGGTTTGCCCCTGGGAAGTGAGGTTGTAGGGAGATCCTAATCAGGAGTGAGCTACATGAGTACTCCAGGCAAAGGGAGCGTGTGGATTAGTCTGTTTAGTACAAAGCTCAGTATCTGGATAGTGTGGTTATTTTTCCTTGCCAGTAAAGATCTGTATCGGGGTTTTAATTTGTGCTCTGCCTTGGGTGGAATTCAGAGGTAGCACATTGTTGTACCTATATGTATTTTCATGAGTTAAAGATACGCAGCATTTTTCAGATTCTTAACAGGATCTGTGAGCCAAAACAGGTTAATGAATCTGTATGGTCATTTTTAATGACTGCAGGGACACTGTGGTGTGGTTGTACAGTAAGTTAATTCATCAAAGCCAGACTCTGTGGAGTCTCTGGGGTTGGTCCCATTTTTAGGCTGCTGTAAAGAGTCTTAGTGTAGAATGTGCACATTTAATACTGATGATGCTCCCGACTGTCCCTTCAAAAGATTGTTAGGCCTGTGACCACTTTCATATATTCATTTCTTTTTTTTTTTAAGATTTTATTTATTTGATAGAGCGATCACAACTAGGCAGAGAGAGGGGGAAGCAGGCTCCCCGCTGAGCAGAGAGCCCAATGCGGGCCTTAACCCCAGGACTCTGAGATCGTGACCTGAGCCAAAGGCAGAGGCTTAACCCACTCAGCCACCCAGGCGCCCCATCATATATTCATTTCTTAATGTTTAAAATACCGTTTATCTGAGACTGAACATTTAAGTATCATATGGCCTCACCCAGAGTCATTTCAGTGGGCCAAATTAGAACCCACTGGTCCGAAGAAAGCAGTAGAGATGCCAAAAGTAGAGACTGCCACACAGATGGTCTCCAGGAAGCTGGAAACACAACCTAAGGAAACAAGTAAAATCCCCTCTCCTGGATGAGGGGAACTTGCTGAAGTTCAGGAGGCAAAATGGAAAGAAGTTTAAAGCCATATGCGTACCTGCTTTGATCTGCAAACATGCTGTGAGGAATTTATCCTAAATCAGAAGCATGGGCTACACTGTGCATGCCAGTTATCCCATAAAATGGTGTTTAAATGTGCAGCAATAGGGGTTGGTTAATTACAGCATATCCCTTTAGTAGAATAATACAGTATCATGTACACAGACACAAAATCAAGAGAGAGAATTTAGTAACAAGGGGAAATGTTTTGAACATATTTTTAAGGCAGATTATAAAATAATATGCATATGCCAGTTGTGAAAAAAATGTGTATATATATCCTCAGAGGCAACTGCTTTCTGTCCAGTGTTTTGTGTGTTTTTACAGAAATAAACTATGTACTGACAAGCACATTTATATAATAAATAGATTTTGGAAATTGTTCTCTCTATACATAGATCTGCCTCATTCTTTTTGACATTTGTAGAGTATAGATGTCTTTTAGTTTTAACATTTTTTTTTTTCAAATTTAACAAATAGACAACAGAAGTTAATAGAAAAAGTCATGGGTGACTAAGAACTCCAGGCTCATCCAGACCTGTAATCTCAATCAAGGTAAAGCTTGGTGTGACTCATCTCGGTTCCTACAGTAACAGAACCCGCTGTGGTCACCTAGCCGAAGGCCCGGCAGAAGGAATGATGTGGGAACTGAGAAGGTCCTGTTCCATCCTGGAGCAGGCAGCGTTCCTTGGGGCTGATCACGTCACTGAGCAAGCCTCTGGTCCCAAAGGAGTTGCCCCGGAGAGACAAACAGGAGTATTCCTGTGCCTGGAGAGGACACTCCCAGGTCTGAGTTGAGACTAGTGTCTAACAGTGGAGCCACACCCAGCGCAGCACGACCTCTTACTCTGCAGGAACAGGCCCCTGGCTTGTTGGAGCTGCAGTGGCGGACTAGAGCCACCAGGTCGCCCAGACAGGGTGGCTCTTTCAGGGTCTTAAACAGTGGCAGTGTGGCCCAGGCAACTGCAGTGAAAGGATACACCTCGAATGGCACCGGCCCATCTTAGGAATAGTTGACAACGGTGAGGCTAAACGAAACCGCTCACTTTATCTTGGCTGCTCTGCAGGACAGAGGGCCCTGGCTTGGCGTCAGACAGTCCGGGCTTCCAGTCCTGCTCCGCGGGCCCAGCAGGACCTTGTTTCCACTTCTTCTAAAATGGGGCTAATCTCTCGGGTGCTGATGATTAAATGAGATGAATATAATACAAAATACGCAGATAAAATATCCTGAGACTCCTAAGTGCAAGTCAGAACATTCCGCTCCCCTCAGATAATTATTCCTCCCTGGAGTTTCCTTAGCATTTTTACTTCCCTCCAGTATAGCACCTGTGTGCCCCTTAGTGCTCCGTCTGTAAATGAAGCCACGCGTGCCCTGAGGCTTACGCATCTCCGTTTCCTGTACCTGACGCGTATGAGGTGTCAGGAAATCATTGAACAGAAAGATTCTGAATTAAGGGGCTGTGGGCAGTTGTTTTGGCAGAAACTCCTACCCTTCAGCTGCTACTGAAGGAAATGCTGTTGGGACCTCGTTGCTGAGTCAGCATGGGGGGAAACAGACTCTGGAGGCGGATTTACTGTGTGACTCTAGACAAGTGACCTCTGGGAGCCTCGTTTTCGTCTGCGTGGTTAATAAAGCAAACAGAGGGCTTACGAGGATTGTGTGGGAGAAGCTCGCCAGCGCGTTGGGCATGTAGCAAGGCCTCTGTATTAGCTGCTGCTCCTCAGGAATACGCTTCCTGAGCACAGCTGCCAGCCCTTCTTGGGTTTCTCGTGTTACTCTGTTCAATAAAGGCATGTCGTGAACGGCTGAGCTGTGACTCTAGTTTTACTCTACCATCTCCTAAACTAACAAATCTCATGTCCTAATTTTTGGCTCAGGAAAAAATAAAAGGTTGCAGTCTACTCTAATGTAAGAATCAAGTTGGTTTGCTCTTTGTCTCATGTCTTCTTGCTGGGCACACTGAAGACAGAGTCATTCAGAAAGACCCTCACTGACATATTAAGACCAATCGTGATTCCCTGGCGACCACTGTTTATTTTTGGTAAATGCCATCAATGAATATACATACAGTATCGTTTCTATAGCATTTAAGTCTTAAAAATAGGTGACAGTTGAAGAATTCACAATTTTCAGTTCCTTGAATAATTTAATGTTCTGTCCCCTTAAGGCTGTGAGACCTTAAAGTATCCGGGCCTGGTTATGTCCCAGCAATAATAAAGGGCCTGTTCTATGACGTATGCCAAATACACAGCAAAATTCGGAAATCCCAAGTGGTTCTTCACTTCAACATACTTGGCTTTCCTCCTTTGTAATAGGGGTTTGATTTTCCCTATAACGAATGACTTAGAATAAGGTGCCTAAAAAGTCCACACCAAGTTTCAAATAGTGAACAAACACTATTCAAAAATGCCCTCTGAGCCTGTTTCCCCTTCTGTAAAATGAAGGAGTTGGGTTCAAGTTAGTGTCGCAGGCAAGACCATGGGTGGGCAGACTTAATTTGCTACCACAAACCCCCGCAGGGAGGAGGGTGAGGGGAACAGAGCTGCGAAGGTGAATGTGGGAGTGGGGTTCAGGTTGTGGGCCAGGGCCAAAGCGGCTGGAAAACTGGCCTTCAGGAGGTCAGTGTCCGCTCTGAACCTTCAAGTCTCAAAAGTATGTCTTTGTCTTTTGATATGATTTGGTCTAGTATGATTGTCTCATTCATTCCAGTGTATGTACTTGCTGTAGAGTTATGTACAGAATTAAATACCCCATTTATTAATTTATAAACCGTAATAAAACCAGTCATTTCCCCTCACCAGCAGATCTTGCGTTGGAAAAGGGAAAACAAATCAGTATACAAATTTTAGCAACATCAGGAATTTCATTAAAACTGAAAAGATGTGTAAGTTCATTCTGGAGTTCAATTATCTGTCCAGGGAATCAGTTACTATGATCACAAAGACAACTACTGTAATATCTTTGTGGTGCAAAATTATCCCCATTTGTTGCTCTTCCCCAGTGAGAAAAGTTAAGCTGTGGACTGTAGTGCCCCTGGTGGAGGCACTCAGCAAGTTCTTTCCCAAATCCCCTTTGGGATTTCTCCTTCCCGTTTTATACAACAACTGTCTCAAAACTTGGGACCAGAATAATTACAAAGCAAACGAACGGCACAGGGACCTGAAGCCGGTGGTGCATAAAATCAGGCCAGAAGGGGACCAGGGGACCAGGAACAGCCCATTCATAAGCTGACAGAGTAACCAAACCAGGGGTCGATCATAGGCTATGATGCTTCCTCTGATGGGAAAACACCTCACTCACCAGGAGGTGAAGGGTGACCCACTGTCCCATCTTCTCACTCCAAGTGCCTATTCAAGAGGTTGGGCACAGTGCTGAAGGAGGAAGGCAGACATCACCGAAGACCCCACCAGCTAAGCTGCTGGTCCCCTCTGTGAGGGCAGGGTCCTCTCGTGATGCTGGGGAAGTTGGAGACTCTCACCTGAACCTTGGCTCACGGGCTACCTGCTGGGGCCAGGTACTTTTCCTGATCGGATTTATCTAAACCCAAACCATAGCTCAGTGCTCACCCCTTCTCCCCTTCACCAGGACATGATTCAGATCCTACTCCAAACACCACCAGATCAGGTCACGGAATCCAAAGTGCTGTGGTCTTGTCTATTACACAAACTACTGAGATGATGTTCTCAATTCATTCCGCTTTCAGCAGCTGGGGCCATTAGAGAGGAGCCTGGAAACACTTCATCGCTTCCTACTAATGCTGAAATATATCAAGACTGGCATCACCAGTAGGGAGCTTTTCTTGTTTTTAAACATTTAAGAACAAAAGGGTTTTCAATCTATAACCCAGTCCTCCCTCATGCGTCCCCTGCCCCGTACAGGGGACCAAGGCATAAATACAACTACAAAATAATCCCCAGAAAAATGCAAGATCCTCATGAAATTAACATCTCCCCACATCCTACTAAGTCCTCACAGAAGTGGTGAAGACTCATCAGAAAAGATAAAATGAGTGTTACAGAAATAGAGCTTGAAACACTGACATGATTTCCTAATGCTCCTCCTGACAGCCCCGCAGTCACTTGCTCCTTGCTCTCCCAGAGAGGAGAGACGCCCTGCTCTGGCAAGGGAAGCGAGGGCACAGGAGAGTGCGGCTGCCCTCCCTCTGGGTCTGGACACAACACCAGCTCTGACGGGCAGGTCAAAGAAGTAGGCTCCAAGAATTCAAGGCTAATTGCAGCTTTTCTCTTTGGGACGTACGCCGGTAACTGCAAATGGCCATGGGGTTGACCGGAAACTGGGTCCATCTTTGTTGTTGGAGATGTTTTTAGTAAACTCTGGTGCTCCTCTGCTCCACGCCTGCCTCAACCCTTGACCTATCTGAGCAGGGGAATGAAAGCGGCTAGTCTGTCCCTCTCAAGCACCACCCTGCAAGTCCCTTCCTTGACACCCAGGAAACCCTCTGGCCTGCTCGGAGGTCTGCATCCACAGCGATCCCACCTTTCCGGAGAGTTATCTGGAAATATCTGGAAAGCAGAATAAGAACTCTCAAATACGTGACTTGGGGAATAAGTCCACAAAGGTAAAAACCTGGCCAAGATCTCCATACCAACACAGCCCTCAGATGACAGACTCCAGGAAGAAAGGGCCTGGAACACTGGAGCTCGAGGGCAGTGGTCCTTACTGCAGGGCAGCGTCCTGCCGCCTCCCGGGGCCTGGGAAGCCCCGGGGTCTGCTGATGGTTACGCACCGTCCCCTTGGCTGGGTTGTACATTCACTGGTTCTCAGAAGTTTCTGGTACTGCTAGGGAGTGGGGGAGGGAGTCACACAACGGTAGCGCCCTGCCCTCTAGACTACACGTCATAACGGTTCAAACTGTAGTTCGGGTAGCTCTGCCGGCTGTACTGGAAATGATCTGTTAAAACGTTGTTGCGGCCGTACTGATAGTCCCCGTGCTGGGGGAAGAGGATGCCATTGTGGGGCTTCTCCAGGGGGCTCCGATGGTGCTCCTTACTGCTCAGGTCCCCTGTGGTCACTGGGAGGAGGTGCTTCCGGGCTTGCTGATTGGCATCGTACTTGGTCTGTAAGGTCAAGAGAGCAGTGAGACAGCTGGCTCCTTCCCCGGCACCCGCACACAGGACAGAGAGCAACAATTCGTATCTGAGCAGCCCTTCAAGGCCCACTAAAGCAGCGACCCAGGCAGGCCTCAGGCATGGCCGGCCCTCCCTGTGAGCCACCCATGTCTCTGCACTGGACCCAACAGAGCCTTCATGAGACAGTGAAATCCCTGACAAAGCCTGCATAGACCCAAGAGCCATGGGAACGGGGCACGGACCTAGAATCATCTACATGGGAAAAGGAAGGCTGTGCCAGGTAGGGCCACACCAACACCATAAACCAGTCCGTCACAAAGCTGGAGTTGTGGCCCCAGCCTCTTAGCTCCTGCTGAGGTCCCTTTCTTCTCCCTCTCCCTGAATCTTGGTGCCTCCCTAGGCATGAAGGGGACAGCCTCTCCCACCCCAGACTCACTTTGTTGTACAGAAAGACCCCCAGGATGGCTGTCATCATGCCCAGGACGTTGGTGCTGGTGACCGGGTTCTGCAGCATGATCAGGGACACCGTGATGACCATGATTCTCTTCGTGGCATTGGCGACAGAGTAGCTCAGAGGGCTGATGAGGTTGAGGATGCTGAAGGCGATGACGTTCTGCGCGAAGTTACAGAAGCCGCTGACGGCCAGGAGCAGGAGTGTCCAGGGCCACTGGGACACGTAGGTCTGTAGAGACGGGGAAGGAAGAACAGCACCAGGGTCACACACTGGCCCTGGGAGAGGTCGGGGAGGGGCGCAGAGTGGCTGCCCGGGGTCAGTGTTGGCGGGGGGCAGATGCAGCCGTGTGGTGAGTCATAGCAGGGGCGTGATCTGCACGATGACGATAATTAGCTTCACTCCTACTGAGGATGTGGAGACTCCAAGAGGCCAAGGCAGGTGCCCAAAGGGTAAAGAGTTCATGTGAACTGAAGCCTCCCTTGTCCCTGACAGTGAGGACTGGGCGCTCCGGGGTTAGCAGAGCGAGGTCTGCTTACTGGACACTGTCCCGGTCCAGTCGAGCTGCTAGAACAAAATACCACAGGCTGGTTGGGGGAGGGGGTGCTTATAAACAATAGATATTTATTTCTCACAGTTCTGGAAGCTGGGGAGTCCAAGGTCAAGGAGACCCAGCATCTGGTGTGGACTTCCCCATTCATAGGTGGGGTCCACTCACAGTGCCCTCATGTGGGAGGGCAAGAGAGGTCACTGGAGTCTCCTTTTATAAGGACACAAATCCCGTTTGATGAGGACTCCACCCTTCGGGCCTCCCAAAGGCCCCACCTCGGAATACCATCATCTTGGGGGAGAGTTTCACACAGAAATTTGGCAGTGGTGGGGGGGCTGCACCAGACAAAAACATTCAGACTACAGCAGCCAGGATGCCTTCCCCCCCCCTCCCGCCATGGGCAGTATGCAAAGAACCTAGTAACACAGGAGCCCCAGGCTAGAAGCCAGAAGCCCTGGGTCTGCCTGGTCACTGGGAGACCCCTCCCACCCCCATCCAAGCCACTTGACCTTTCAGGTCACACTTCTTCCTCTCTGCCATGGAAGAGGCTATGAAAGTGTGGTAAAACGACCCCAACCCAAACAGGAGATTTTATCAAAACTCAAGTAACCCTGTGACCCACCAGAAGGAAGCACTCCGATTAAGAGGGTCCAGAAGTTAAGAACTCACAACTAGCAGATATCCTGACCACAGAACCGTACCCCCACAGAGAGCCTGGGCTGAACAGGCAACAGGTGGGTGGGTGCTGCCCGGCCAGGTGGCGGGGATGCCCGGCACCGAACATTTGTGGCCATCTCTCCAGGGCTGGATACCAGAAAGCATGCGACACCACTCCCACGCCTCCCCACCTCCCAGCCCCACCACAGTACCCGTCCTGGGGAACGGAGAGGCTGCTTTAGGGCAGGGCTGCCAAGCCGGTGGAACGACCTTGGGAGACAGTACACCAGACGTGGACCTCCAGTGTCTGACGTAGGCTGGAGTGCTGGGACAATCCCCATGTCCCCGTGTCCTCTGAGAACAGAGGAGCCTCAAGACCCAGCGTGGCTCAGTGGAGGGAGCAAAGCCACAGCTGCACAGTGGCACCTGCATCCCAATTCCCAGGCTGCATCGGTACTGGCCAGAGGACATGGCCAGGTCCCTTCAGGAAGGTGGCATTTAGTGGCCCTGCCAGGATGGGAGCTGGAAGTCTTAGAATGGCGGCCTGATCCCATCTCCGCCACCCTTTGAGCTGGGAGGATCATGAGGTCCTCTCAAAGGAGAGCAAGATACACTTAAGTGACCTGCTCAAGGCCACCCTTTGGCCCCTCGTTGGGATAATGACCTCTGAAAGGCACATGAGCCCACCAGCACGCTTCTGTGGTGAGCTGGCCTGTTCTCTCAGCAGTCTTTCCCTGAGGCAACTGATACGGACTTAGAAGCTTTTTTTACAAGCCAGCCAGCTTGCACAGATATCTTTCAGAAACGGAACCCCGCCAATCTAGCTTTTTTTTTTTTTTTAAAAAACTGACTTGGAATAAAGTCAAGTGTTTCTTCCACACAGCACATAGTTCCATGTGTTTTAACACATGCGCTGATTCACGTAGCCAACACCACAATCAGAATTCAGAACCGCTCTGTCACCACCCCAAAATGCTCTCCCAGGCTGCTTTGAACGAATCTGCTCCCCGAATCCAAGCAACTACTAATGTGTTCTCCTACACTCTAGGTCTTTTTTTTTTTTTTTTTTCATTTTATTTTATTTGGAGCCCAACATGGAGCTTGAACTCAGAACCCTGAACTCACAAGACCTGAGCTGAGATCGAGTCAGACACCTGACCAACTGAGCTTGGGTCTGTCTTTCAGAGATTGGCCTACAAGTGGAATGATACAGAATGGAAACTTCTCAGGTAGGCTTCTTTCACTCAGCAATAATGCCTCTGCCATCTATCCAAGTTGTCGTTAAGGAGTAATAGCTGATGACTTTTTTTTTTTTTTTTTACTGCCAAGTAATGTTCCATTGTATGAATGTACCATGGTTGGGTTTTTTTGTTTTGTTTCCACTCACTTGTTGAAGGACACTTGGGTTGTGTCCAGTTTCACGTGGTCATGAGGTCATGAGTAGAACTGCTATGAACATTTGTGTACAGGCTTTTGTGGGAACCTAAGTTTCATTTTTCTAAAATTAACACCCAGAAGTGAGATTGCTCGGTCATATGGTAAGTGTTGAACTTCAGAAGAGACTCCCACAAGTTTTCTAGAGTGGCTGTACCATTTTAGATTTGCTCCAACAATATATAAGCATTCTAGCTGTGCCTTACAAGCAACATGATATTGTATTTTTTATTATTTATTTATTTATTTATTTTTACTGTAGCCATTCTAACAGGTATGAAGTGGCCCACTTGCCCATTTATATGCCATCTGGGCAGTCTCAGTGGGAAAAAGTCTGTTCAAGTCTTTTGCCCATTTTTTTTTTTAAGATTTTATTTATTTATTTGTCAGAGAGAGAGGGAGAGAGAGCGAGCGAGCACAGGCAGAGAGAGTGGTGGGTAGAGGCAGAGGGAGAAGCAGGCTCCCTGTCGAGCAAGGAGCCCGATGTGGGACTCGATCCCAGGACGCCAGGATCGTGACCTGAGCCGAAGGCAGCTGCTTAACCAACTGAGCCACCCAGGAGTCCCTCTTTTGCCCATTTTTAAGCAAGTTGTTGTCTTACTACCAAGTTTTGAGAGTTCTTTATATATTCAGAATCCAAGTCCTCCATTACTTGTAAACATTTTCTCCCTGTTGGTAGCCTGTTTTTTCTTTCACTTAGCAGTGTCTTCACAGATTGAAAGTTTTAAACTTGGATGAAACTCCATTTACCAATTTTTTCTTTATGAACTTTGTTTTTGTTGTAATGTCTAAAAATGAGTTCCAAGTCATGAAGAGCTTTCTTCTGTTTGTTTTTAAGATTTTATTTATCTGTCAGAGAGAGAGAGGGAGTGGCAGGCAGAGGGAGAAGCAGCCTCCATGCTGAGCAAGGAGCCCAATGTGGGACTCGATCTCAGTTAGATCGTGACCTGAACCAAAGGCAGACGTCCAACCGACTGAGCCACCTACGTGTCCCTGTCCTGTTTTTTTGTTTCCTAAAGGTTATCATTTTAGCTCTTTTTAAGATTTTTTAAAAGTAGGTGCCACACCCAGCATGGAGCCCAGTGCAGGGCTTGAACTCACGACCCTGAGATCAAGGCCTGAGCTGAGATCCAGAGTCGGATGCTTAACCTACTGAGTCACCCAGGTGCCCCTATCATTTTTGCTCTTATATTTAAGTGACTGTAAGCTTTGTATAATGTGTGAGGTCTTAAGTCAAGGCTCAGATTTTTGCATGTCGATGTCTAATTGTTCTGAGACCGTTTGTTAAAGGGACTTATCCTTTCCCCTTTGATTGCCTTTGAACCTGTCAAAAATCAGTTATGCAGATTTGTGTGTTTAGTTGCACACAATTCTGCTCCACTGATTTCTGTGTCTCTCCCTTCACCAGTATCTGTTTCTTTATCCTAAGTCTTACAATTAAGTAATGTGATTCCTCCAAGTTTATTCTTTCTGAGACATATTTTGACCATTACAGTTCTTTTGCCTGTCTATGTAAATTTTACAATAAGCTTTTCTATGTTAAAAAAAAATGTAGTATGTATCTATCTACACACACACACACACACACACACACACACACACAGGCATACCTTGGCGATATTGCAGGTTTGGTTCCAGGCTACTGAAATAAAGGAAATACTGCAATAAAGCAAGTGAATTTTTTTTTTGCTTCTCAGTGCATATATGAGTTATGTTTACACTATACTATCATCTATTAAATGCACAGCATCATTATGTCTTAAAAATATGCATGCCTTAATTAAATGTGCAGAACTTTATTACTCAAAAATGCTATCATCTGAGCTTTCAGCGAGTCAAAGATTTGCGAGAATTACTAAAACAACACAGAGACACAAAGTGAGCATATGCTGTTGGAAAAATGGCGCCAATAGATTTCTTTGATGCAGGGTTGGCACAAACCTTCAATTTATATTAAAAAAATGTAGTAGTATCTGTGAAGTCTGATAAAGCTAAGCCCAATAAAAAGTATGCCTATATAGGGGCACCTGGGTGGCTCAGTGGGTTAAAGCCTCTGCCTTCAGCTCAGGTCACGATCCCAGCGTCCTGGGATGGAGCCCCACATCAGGCTCTCTGCTCAGCGGGGAGCCTGCTTCCCCCCACCCCCCTCTCTGCCTGCCTCTCTGACTACGTGTGATCTCTACTACTTTTTTTTTTTAAGATTTTATGTCAAATAAATAAAATCTTTAAAAAAGTATGCCTGTATAGAGTAATATATCTCAATTTTTTCATCACTTTTTCCAACACAAAAAATTAAATTCAAGCAATTATTTATAATTAAATTAATGCTAAAGAATAAGATTTTGTTGGTTAGAGAACATTTTATTTCTTCCTTTCAAATCTATTTCCGTTATTTCTTTTTCTTGTCCTATTGCACTGGCCAGGATGTCAAGTATGATGTGGAATAGGCATTCTGAGAGTGAATATCCTGAACTTATTCCTGAATTTATCAGTAAAGCCTCCAGTCTTTCATCTTTTATTTCCCTTTTTTCAATTTTTTAAATAATTTATTTATTTGTCAGAGAAAGAGGGAGAGAGAGCGAGTGAGCACAGGCAGAGTGGCAGGCAGAGGCAGAGGGAGAAGCAGGCTCCCTGCCAAGCAAGGAACCCGATGTGGGACTCGATCCCATGATGGTGGGATCATGACCTGAGCCGAAAGCCGCTTAACCAACTGAGCCACCCAGGCATCCCCAGTCTTTCATCATTATGATGTTAGCTGTAAATACCTTTGATCAGGCTGAAGGAGTTTCCTTCTATTTCTAGTTTATTGACTTTGTTTTCATGAACGATGTTGGATTTTATCAAATGCCTTTTCTGCATCAGTTGATATAAATATGTGATTTTCCTTTGTTAGACTGTTATGGACTACACTGATCTTCAAATATTGAATTAGCCTTGCATTTTTTATTTAAATCCCATTTTGTCATAGTGTAATATGCTTTTTATAGATTGCTAGTATTTTGTTAACGATTTTTGCCTCACTGACTGTGAGGAATACTGGTTTTGTTGTACGGCCCAAAGTGTTCCCTTTTTTCCATTTTCTAGAAGAGACTGTATAGAATTGGTATTTCTTTTTTCCTTAAGTGTTTGGTGAATTTCCCAGTGAAATCATCCAGGCCTGATGATTTCTTTTCAGAAGATTTTAAACCATGAATTCAATTTCTTTAATATCTATGGGGTTACTTAGGTTTATCTATTTCATCTTGGGTGGGTGAGTCTGTGGTTTATGAAGAATTGGTCTACGTCATCTGTTATTGAATTTGTATATAGAATTGTCAGTATTCTTATAATTTTAACTTTTGTATATTAATTTTATAAATAATTATAAGTAGTATTCTTATAATTCCCTCTCTCACTCCTAATATTTGTAATGTCATATTCTTCTCCTCCTCCTCCTTTATGTGGGTGGGTGTATGTGTGTGTATCAGTTTTGCTTCAGTTGAAAATATTTTGTTTCCCCTGAAGCTTCCTCTTTGGCCCATGGATTACTGAGAAATATGTTGCTTAATTTCCAAATGTTTGGAGCTTTTCCTGTTACCTTTCTGTTATTGTGGTCTAAGAATCCACTTAGTATGTTTTAGGATCTTTTGTTAAAGTTCATTTTATGACACAGAACATGGTCTGTCTTGGTGAATGTTCCATGAGCACTGAAAAGAATGACTATTATTGCTATTGTTGATAAGATGTTCTATAAATGTCAAAGAGATCAATATCCACTTGGTTTATGTTATTCAGTTCTCTATTTTTGCTGATTTTTTTTAAAGATTTTATTTCTTTATTTGACAGAGGGAGAGATCACAAGTAGGCAGAGAGGCAGGCAGAGAGAGAGGAGGAAGCAGGCTCCCTGCTGAGCAGAGCCCGATGTGGGGCTTGATCCCAGGACCCTGGAATCATGACCCGCACCGAAGGCAGAGGCTTTAACCCACTGAGCCACCCAGGCACCCCTATTTTTGCTGATTTTTTATAATTCTATTGATTCTGGAGATTCTATATTGCTGGACATAAAATTACATGTTAATAGTTTCGGTACTCTAAGAATGTTATTTCACTTTTTTCTTGTATTTTTTCTCTCTCTTTATTTTTCTTGAAGATTCATTTATTCCAGAGAGAGAGAGAGAGAGAACAAGCAAGCAGGGGGAGGGGCAGAGAGAGAGAAAGAGAATCCTGAAGCAGACTCCTCACTGAGCACGGAGCCCAACACAGGGCTCAGTCCCAGGACCCGATATCACAACCTGAGCCAAAACCAAGAGTTGGCTGCCCAACTGACTGCGCCACCCAGGTGCCCCCGGTGTTCATGGTTTCTAATGAGAAATCCACAGTCATTCCAACTGCTGCTCTCCTATAAGTAATGCATCATTTTTCTCTAGTTGCTTCCAGATTTTTTCTTGTGTGTTAATCTTTTTTCTCTCTGTGGGTCAAACTGGATAGTTTCTCTTGATCAGTTGATCAAGTTACTGACTTTCCTCTGTCATCTCCATTCTACTATTGAGGCCATCCAGTGACTTTTTGTTACTGTTTCTAAATTTCCAAAATTTCCATTTGTTTCTCCTATTTTTCATTCTTCCCATTTGTTTCAAGAGATTCACCCTTAAACATTTTATTTTTTAATTTTTAAAAAAGATTTTTATTTGAGAGAGGGTGTGAGAGTGATCACAAGTCGTGGAGGGAAGGGTAGAGGGAGAAGCAGACTCCACACTGAGCAGAGAGCCCGATGCAGGACTTGATCCCAGGACTCTGGGATCATGACATGAGCCGAAGGCAGACCTTTAATCAACTGAGCCACCCGGGCGCTGCAGAACAGTGAGCCTTCTTCTTCTTCTTTTCCCTCTGCCCCTCCCCACTGCTCATGCTCTCTCTCCCTCAAATGAATAAATAAAATCTTAAAAAAAGAAAGTCTTTGTTCAATAATTCCAACATCTATGTTATTTAACTGTTGGCATCTGTTATCTTCTCCTACAAGACTTGAAATGTTTGTGGTTCTTCATATGCCACGTAATTTTGGATTATATCCTGGACATTCAGATTTTGTAAGACTGTAGCTCTTATTTAAACCCTCTACTGAATATTGATATTTTGTTTTAGCAGACTCAGCTGGATTTAGACAACAAGCTCGACCAGCCTTCCCAGCCTTCCGTGGGTTGTGCTTCCACTGTCAGTTCTGTTGTCAAAGACTTTCGGGTGGTATGTGGCTCCACCCTGAGTGTGCACTACCCAGTGGTCAGTCTGGGATCGAGGCAGCAGTCTACCCCATAGTTCAGTTTCAAAGTCTTTGGTCTGCTCTTAGGATCAGATCCCCACATGTGCAGCCCAGGGTTGAGCCCAGGCCTGTACGATGTTTTCTGACATGGCTTTCCTGACATCTTCCCTCTTCATGATTACCTCGGTACTTGCCACTTCCCAGAGTTCCCCTTTTCAGTTCATTCATCAGAGAGCTGGGGCTTAACTACCCGGCTCTGCTGTGTCCTTCCTACCACTGCACCTCCACCTGGGACCAAGCAGTGGGCAGTGAAAATGAGAAAACACTCATTGGGGGCTGATCCCACTCTCTAACCGCGGAGGGAGGTTGCCCTCACTCAGCATCTCAGGTGCTATGGGACCCTGCCGCCACCACCACCACCACCATGGGATTGCCAGGGGCTTGGGACACAAGAGAACCAAGAAACAACAACTACAGAAATCCCCAACTGGGCATTTCCCCTATTCTGAGTATCAGGACTCCCCTTTCCCATTCCCTGATCCAGGAGGCGAGGGCTTCTGGCCCTGTCTCACCCAGTGCCCACTTCTACATTCAGGTGGCCTCAAGTCCAGGCTGAATATACAGGAGGCAAAAGAGAGGCAAACCGACTGCTGACTGAGCACTACTCTGAAATGTGGTCTTCAACCCCAGCCTATCCGCTGCCTTTTACTTTCCAATTCTCAAACAGCTGCTTCACTCATCCTGTCCAAGCTTTAAAACCGGGCTACCGGGACGCCTGGATGGCTCAGTTGGTTGAGCGACTGCCTTCAGCTCAGGTCATGATCCCAGCGTCCTGGGATCGAGTCCCACATTGGGCTCCTTGCTCGGCAGGGAGCATGCTTCTCCCTCTGTGTATGCCTGTACTCACTCTCTCGCTCTCTCTCTCTCTGACAAATAAATAAATAAAATCTTTAAAAAATAAAAAAATAAAATAAAACCGGGCCACCTGCTCCAGAGTCTAGCGATCCCGTCTGGCTTCAGCCAGGCTGTCTGCAGGGGGGCTGCCTGTGTGCAGGACCCCCCAATGGAGCCTTTGATTCTTGGTAACGTGGCGCACTGTCCTCTAGGAGGTGCTCTCCTGTTTGATCCTTCCCCCTGCTGGTATGAAGCGCAGGACTGGGGCAGAGCTAAGTCACCTGGTATCTGTGTGGGAGACACGGGGCAGAGAGGAGGAGCCCAGAGAGGTGGGCCTCCTGCCTTCAGACTGCGGCAGCTCAAATCCTGCTGCTCCTAGGGTTACTGTTAGAGCTTATGAGGGCCCCATGAAGGTACAAAGTATCTGTGGCCTCAAGAAACGAAACAGGTTACTCAAATGTATTCATCACTGGAAGAAAACGAAAAAATGTCCTGAATACAAATAAAAATGAAGTAAAGCGACCAGAGCAAAACCTCTAAGTACGTTTCTGTGTGCACGTATCCATGTAAACACCAAGGAGCTGTAACACAGGATGGAGTCGGAAAACTGCCACCAAAGCGATCAGCAAAGAATGAAAAAGACCTAAATACAAACATGTTAACAGGGGGTGTGCCGAGAACGGGTCTGAGCGAAAACCGCCAGGTGCTCTCTTCTATCTGAAAAGTTACTTTTTGTGTAGGAAGCAGAAAGGTAGGAATACATATAGATTTGCTTATACTTGCCAAAAGAAACATGGAAAGGGTAAACGAAGAGCATAAACATGACTGCCTATGGGGGAGGGACAAAAAAGGGGGGAGGTAACAGGAACTGAAGCCAGACTTTGAATAAACTTTCTCATGCCATCTGGCTTTGGAAATATAAAGGCCTGACAGATAGGGTATGGAAAAGAAAAGCAATGCCTAAAAACGACAACAAATGGAATGAAAAGAACCCACCTGGGCAAGCTGATGATACAGACACGTTGTGAAAACAATTATTTTCACTGCCCTTAGAACATAGCCTTCCGGGGGCGCCTGGGTGGCACAGTCAGCTAAGCATCGGACTGGATTTCAACTCGGGTAATGATCTCAGGGTCCTGGGATCGAGCCCTGAGTCAGGCTCCACCACCCTCAGCGTGGAATCTGCCTGGGATTCTCCCTCTCCCTCTGCCCCTCCCCCTGCTTGTGCCCTCTCTCTCTCACTCCAAATTAAAAAAAAAAAAAAAAAGAACACGGTATTCCAATTATACATCTTTAATGGAACATGTCCTAAGGACAAACAGAGCAGCAAAGAAACCTTAAGCTTCTCTAGGTAGCCTACCTGTTGTCCCGTGGGAATTCTCACTCTGCGATTATGTGTGTGTTCAGTAGAATCCCGCACGTGAATAGGTGAGAGAGGATAAACAAAGAACAAATGTGGCAAGGAACCAAGAGTACCAGAAAAGATATAAATTTAAAAATCTCAGTAGCTGGAAGTCCTGTAATGTTAAACCAGCATTGGAATGAATTTGGTATGAACTCTCCCGCCTGCCCCAATGGGACTTTCCTAGCTTGTCACTGCAGAGACACAGAAGCACGGCCAGACAGTGGGGAGCATACACGGCAGCTGTGTCTCTGGACAGCACTCCTTATTACCAGCAACCTGGGCTCCCGAAGGAGTGGCTGACTGCAGGTCTGGGACAGGAGAGACGCGAGATAAGAAAGAACATCCTGCTGGATCAAAAACCACCAAAGGCAGGGACGCCTGGGTGGCTCAGTTGGTTAAGCGGCTGCCTTCGGCTCAGGTCATGATTCCAGCGTCCTGGGATCGAGTCCCACATCGGGCTCCTTGCTCGGCGGGGAGCCTGCTTCTCCCTCTGCCTCTGCCTGCCACTCTGTCTGCCTGTGCTTGCTCTCTCTCTCCCTCTCTCTCTCTGACAAATAAATAAAATCTTAAAAAAAAAAAAAAAAAAAAAGGCTGACCTGAGCTGGCGAAAGGACAGGGAGCCAAAGGGAAGGACTCCATTCACCTGGACTTTGAATATGAAAAGAGCAGGACCCACAACTGACACAGGAGTCCACAATGATACTGGGGAAAAAAAGAAAAGAAAACAAAAAAAAAAACAAAACAGAAGGACCCTCCTTTACCATCCTACCACCCTCCCCAAACCAACCCCCGACAACTCACTGGTTAACATCTACAGTAAGCTAGAACTCTCCTCTGAAAATTGGTAATTGAAAAAAAAGAGAAGCACTGACTTTCATGTACTTCAAGGTAACAAGTCTTGGTTGATGATGGAAAGTTCTCTGTTAACTTACAGATAATCAATATGGACAGTAGGCTAGAATGGAGCCAGTCTCCTCAAGAGCCTGGAGCTAATGTGCATGCACTATGCCTACAGGTATGCTAAGGATGAAAGACCAAAGTCGAGAACTCCCATCAGGCCTCATTAAGCCCTGAAGCACATTTACTCCCCTCTCTGTAACTCAGGCTTGGAAAAACCACACCTCTCCTCACTGTCCCCTGCCCGTGGGTTTCTCATGCACTGTCTGGAGGCTGGCCTGGCAGGTGGTGGGAAGATCCCCTTTCCCACACTCGGAGCGCTGTGGATCCCTCCACAGCAAACGGGAATACGAACAGAGGACACCGAGAAAGGAATCCAGCAACTCAAGTGCAGTTTTAACAAGTCCAAGTGAGACCTGAACCAGACTGTCAGGACAGGAGAGTCGCCTGTGCAGGCATTTATTTTAGTTCCTGATGCCACTGGCACAAATGCAGCAGCTTTCGACACCTGAGACCTAGCCTGCTGGAGGAGGAAATGCAAAGGAAGCCGACTTCCTCGACTGCGTGAGCAATGAGTCATGACAAAGTGTTAAGAGGGCTGGCTGCCAGGGGCCCCAGATGTTCCAAAGTCAACACAGGTTTAACTCCCCAACAAAGCAACTAATCTGAAACTAATCAAGAAAAGGGTGTGTTCACCGTGCTGGCCAACTCACCAGGTCGCTGCTGACCAGGAAAGCTGAAAGGTCCACCAGGACCCACGTGGGGATCATAAAGAAGACAGCGTGGCAGCCCAAGATGTTCAGGAGCCGGAGATGGTGGATCCGAGAATCTCTCAATACCTAAAGAGAGAAAAACCTTTTTAAAGGCCAACTGAAACGCTAAGTGCCAAGAAGGGCTCGTTACCCAGGTCCCAAACACGGTGACTGTACCTTAGCCCTGACATCTGACCCTGACCACCACACCTACAAGTGCACCTGCAGTGAGACAAAAATACCCCAAACAAATAAGAAGGGCTGAGAAATGGAAAAAAAAAAAAAAAAAAAAGCAACATCCAGTCCTGGTGAAGCTGCAGTAAAACAGACACTCTGAAATCTTGCTGGTTTTGGTCTAAATTGGCATACAGCTGTTCCAGAATACAACCAGGCAAAGTGTATCAGGACCCATAAGTATCTCACACACTCCAACCCAGGAACGCTAAGCCTCCATAAGGAAATAACTCGACAGGAAAACGTTAGGCACAGAGATGTTCACTGTTACTTTTTTTTCTTTTTTTTAAAGATTTCATTTATTTGAGAGAGTGAGAGAGAGAGGAAAGGAGCAAGGAGAGGGGCAGAGGGAGCAGCAGACTCCCTGCTGAGCAGGGAACCCAGACGTGGGGATCCATCCATCCCAGGACTCTGGGATCATGACCTGAGCTGAAGGCAGATGCTTCATCCACTGAGCCACCCAGGCGCCCCCCATTACTGCATTACGTGTGACGAAGAGTTGGAAACAGCCTGCACTGCAGTCGGGGAAATGACTGCAGTGACTGTGGTGTCAGAAAAGAGTGTATTACCGGAGTTAGAGCAGTATTTTTTAATAATATGGGAGAATGTTATAAATAGTAAATATACAAAGCAAAATTCTGAAATGTATCTAATATTACAACTCTAAACACTGTGCAGAAAAGTCCCCTAGCATTAATAGTAGTTCTCTTTAGGGGACACTTCTGTGACTACTCAGTGTGGGACCGCCCATGCAGGGGGCAGGTCTCTACTGATTACTCATCTCCCACACCCACTACAAAGCCTGACACATAGTAAGTGCTCAGTAAGTTTTCTGATCTCGGGAAGAGGGGGCCCTTTCTCTATTTTTTCACACTGAGCATATGCTGATTTTATAATAGGAAACAAACTCTTGGAAAAAAAAAATGAAACAAATACAAAACCAGCAGAAGGGCACCAGGATTCTTTCCTTGTTCCAACACCACAGAGATCCCTATTGCCCACTCTCTCACCCGTACCACTTCCCCGGTCATCAGACATTTCCCAGATAGTGCCCAAATACCTTTTTGGAGAAAATATTCTGAAGCGAGAAGCACAGTGTGGCAGCGAGGGCACTGATGAGCCCCCACATGTCGAAGGACAACTCGGTGACAGTGGCCAGCAGGACGCCGCTGATGATGGGGATGAGTGACAGGTATACCTGCAGGAGGAGGGCAGGAGGGGCTGATGGCGGGAGCTGAGCCAGGCTGCCTGACACAGATGCCTGGAGCAGCCTTAGCTGCTCTCCCCTCCCTCAGCAAAGGGATCCCACCTACCCCCGGTCAACAGTGTTCAACAGTGTCAACAGTGTTCGCTGTGAGAGTGGTGCTGGAGATGCAGATGGGGCAGAGTCCCTGGGGGCAGGGCTGGGTCACTGTGTGTGTGGGGGGGCACTCCCTACATGGTCATTTCCACTAAGAGCCCGAGCTCAGGACCACAAACGGGGGCTGGCCCTAATAGCTCTACCCGGCTGCCACCACCAACACACCAAGCCCTAAAATCTCGGTCCTCGGAGAGGCTGGCCAGGTACCCTCTTAGTTTGGTCTCCTCCAACACGCAGTTACCCTTGGCTGGGACACTCCCTCTGTGCCTTCTCCCGCTAGAGACCTCCGTCCCTCTCAGGTCTCAGTTCACAGACCAGGAGAACTTCTACCTCCGCGCAAGCCCCCATCAGGTCCCTGTGCTGGTGTTTTGAGGCAGTGTTCTCCACCCATTAAAAGGGCCCGTCTGCTCAGCGGGTCCTTGTTCACTGCTCTGTCCTAGTACCCAGCACATAGCAGACACCCAGTAAGTGCTGGCTGAATGAAGAGTTAGTGCCGTGACAGGAGCCTTTCGAGAAGATCCAAGCTTTCCAAGGCCAAGTGTATGCGATGGTCCCTAAGCTTGGGTGACTAAATGGCTTCAAACTTCCAGAAAAATAGGATCCATTTTCGACACCTAGCTTTTCTGACTCCCCAGCTCACCCTCCTCCTACAAAGGACACTCTAAAGCACTGCAGACATTTTAGGAGGGGTTGGTGAGGCCTTCTTATCCCTCCCTGGAGGAGAGAACAAGGGCTCTGGACTGGGGGGGGTTGCTCAATTCTAGCTCCCCCCACTACGGGCTGTGGGCCTCAGGCGCTTGACTTGCCCTTTTATGTCCCATCTCTTCAGCTGAGATCAAGAATGACAATTACATGCCTTATCTGTCTCATAGGGTGGATCCATACATATTCTGTCTTTATCATTAGTCCTGGCCTAGGCCATTCCTCAGTCCCTCAGCACTGTGTCAGGGGCCGGCTCCTTGCCCAAGCCCGGTACATTGTCCCATACAGCTGGGAAACTTGATAAACACGATGTGATTATTGACTGACAAAGCTGCACACCTTCCAGGCATCTCCGACCCAGAAAGACAAGTCACAATAGGGGTGGGCTACAGAGCACACCCAGGTCTTGTGGAGAAAAAAAGACAGGCTGAAACAAAAAATCAGCCAGGGGTGGCCCAATTTCCATAAGTCGATCCAGGGCACTGCCACTCTGGGTTACATAAAATACAGGATGCCAGAAACCAACCACGTAGAAAAAAAGTGCTCTGTCCAGCATGAAATGGATTCCAGCTGGGACAACAGGAGTCCCACTTCCACTTAAGGACACGGAGCAAGTCTGTCTCTGGCTGAAGCCACAGCTTCTCTCACCCCAAGGCAGGAAATACCCTGGCTTGGCTTCTTGAACAGACTCTGGATTGTGCCCAAAGCATCTTCCTTATGCAGTCCTAGCCTCTGTGTGTTGCTTTCACTTCCACTCCCAGACACTCACAATTCCTGGTGGTTTTTATTTTGAAGACTCTGCTGGGTTTTGCCAAAATCAGACTGTTTTGACTGGCAATCTCACTTCTGACCCCAAAAGTCCCCAACCTGACCGCTGTCACTTGCAAAGAAGCAAAACCTTGTCAGAGTTCCAGCAAGGCGCCAGATGTTCTATCCCTGGTCCCCCTGGAGGGGCATGTGGTACCTGGCCATGATGAGACCAAGTCACTGCCTACCAGCAACCACACGTAGGGAATCAAAATGTGAAGGAAAGTTGGACCTGAGACGGACAGGACCGTCCCCGAGACCACAAAGCAGAAGCAACTCGGACACACACCACTGCCTCCAAAGCGATTACAGAACATTAGGAGTAAAAGGCCACTAGATGCCTCTAAGCTGACTTCCTGATTTGAGAGGAAGCTAGAAGCCTGGACCACGTCACCAGCTGGGTACCAGCCAGGAAGCCCTTGAGGCCCCCACCTGCCCAGAACCCTTCTGGGTTACCTTGGTGCTCTGCTTCTCCTTCATGATGATCCGGGACAGGAGAACCACCCAGATGGGCATGGTGGCCTTGACTGCAAAGAGAGGCAAGGGGCTCTCAGGGAGCCGCCCCAGTCCCAGAACCCACCCTGGTACCGTATCCCGACTCCACTAGTGCGATGGGAGGGTTTGGCAGCTCTTTCCATTTCCAGAAGCTCCTCAGAGCCCTTCTTCTGTGGGGCTTCCCCCCAACCCAACAGTTGTGATTCATCCTGCTCAGCTCCCAGCTCTCTTCTCAGCCACCTCCCTCCCCAAAACCTTTGTGCGAGTCCCTCCCCTGCTACAAGGCTTGTTGGCCCCTAGCGCTTTCCTGACATAAGCTGACTTCTCAGGCCGTCGGGCCGAAACCGGGCCAGCGCACTCCCACCCAAGCGCTGAAACCCCAGGTGGCACGTCCCGGCCGCCGCCCCCCCAGGCCGGCCCCGGCACCCACCGGTGTGCGCATAGGACACTGGCACCTTCCAGATGCTGACGTGCGCTGACACGGACGCGAAGTACTTGCCGAAGGCGAGTGGCAGCACGTAGCGCGGGTAGAAGCGCGGCGGCAGCAGCGGGCCGGGAGACGGATGCGGGCCGGGCCCGGGGCCCGAGACGGGCGGCGCAGGGGGCACGCGCCAGGCGCGCAGCAGCGGCGGGAGCCCCGCGCACAGCGCCAAGATGTGGCACAGCGACACGGTCACGGGGAACGGGAAAGCGCTCAGGATCACCTTGTTGACCACGTTACCACCCGCGCTCAGCGCGTACCACAGCAGGCACAGCGCCGCCACCCGTGCGCCCTCGCGCGCCCCGCCGCTGCCGCCCGCCGCTCCCGGGCCCCCCGCGCCCGCGCCCGCGCCCACCGCCGCCGCCGCCGCCATCCTGCCCGAGCGGCCACCTCTTCCCGCCCGTCCGACGGCCCGACGCCGGGCGGGGGCGGGGCCGGGTAGGGGCGGGCGCGCCGGCCAATGCCAATCCCCATTGGTCGCCGCTGCTTCGCGTCACCGCCTCGCGCCGGCCGACGCGCCCGGCACCACGTAGCGGGCACAGGCCCCGCCCCTCTGGTCGGCTTCCGGCCGGGGCGGTGCCTATCGCGGAAGCGGAATTTGGGGGCGCGGACTCCATCCTAGCAGGGTTCTCCAGCGGTGGGTTGGCCGGGGGACCCTGGAGCCGCGGCTCGAGCTGGATGGGCAGGAGCGCAAAGGCCCTGTCTCATTGGCGTCCGTGAGCGGGCCATCTAGCTCGGGAGTCAAACCTCGATTCCCATGCTACATCGGAGCCCTCCAACCAGATTCCTGATGGGCGGGCGACGGCGGACACCCGAGGATAAAAGACCAGATCTTTCCGGAAAAGAAACCAAATTGTGAAAAGCTTTCCATAGGCTAATTTTTTTCTGCAAAAACACGGGAGCGACTTCCATGGCCGGGCTCCAACAGAAGAGCTAGCCCGGAGCTCCCAGTCTCTGGGAGCTCGTCCTGGGAACCACTGCGACGTGTGCTGTACGGTAGGTATGATATCTCCGTTTCACAGACGGACAGAGGCCACTTGGCTTAGGTCGCCTGGCCAGTTCGTGGCCATGGGAGCCTACTCCCGCACCTGTCTCCAGGGCTATTGCAGGTGGAAGAGGTGCCGGGCCGACTGCATGCCCAAGGGCAGTCGGGATAGAGCAGCCCTAGACCCCAGCGGAGGAAAACAAGGTGGTTTTCAGTAAGATGGTTTTATACTAAAGGATTTTGATTTTTTCCAAAAATCACGTACTGACAACTTTTGGGGTGGAAGAGGGGTTAAGATGCCATTTTACAATGTCTTTACTTGGCGAATTAGAAAGTGGCAACCCACTCATTTCCAAAATGTAGGAGATAAATCTTAGCTTAACTGTGTGTTCTCAAAAGCAGACAGTAACTTTATCCTGGGACTTACTGGATACTCAAGACAGAAGTGGTCCTGCAGGTGGGGGCAGGGAGATGCTCAGGGAGATGCCTGTAAGATGCCAACCTGTACCCTAATATCTTCCAGTTGTGCTTACGACCTTTTGTCACAGAATAAGTCACTTCCTGGGGCGCCTGGGTGGCTCAGTGGGTTAAGCCTCTGCCTTCGGCTTGGGTCATGATCCTGGGGTCCTGGGATCGAGCCCCACATCGGGCTCTCTGCTCAGCAGGGAGGCTGCTTCCTCCCTCTCTCTCTGCCTGCCTCTGCCTACTTGTGATCTGTCAAATAAATAAAATCTTAAAAAAAAAAAAAAAGAATAAGTCACTTCCTGGGGACACCCACACAGCAGCAGGGCTGGCCCACATTTCAGTATACAGTGGACTTAGGAAAGTAGTTACTCCATAGCACCAAGTGTTCTACTGACATGCTCCACTCCCCGCCCCCCTTTTTTGGCTTAAACTCTGATCCTTTAACTTACCCTCACAGCTCTGGGGTAAGCACTTTCATCTTCCAGAGAGATGTGTGTATAGGAGTGAAGTGATAGAGTGGTACAGCACAGAGATGGCAGGTCCAAAATTCAACCTCAGCCTTTCCTCAAATCTGCTTCATCCCTGCCCTTATCTTAGGGTGGGTGTGTCTTGTACCAGGGCCATGTCAGAAATCCCTGCTGCTTCTGAAATTGTGGTTTTTGGGTTGACTCAGTGTTCCTGGACCCCCTAGTTCGCCCTATGGAACTCTTATTTGTCAGAGCAAGTGTGAGAGCACAGAAGCAGGGGGTGTCCAGGCAGAGGGAAAAGTAGGTGCGGGGCTTGAAACCAGGACTCCTGGGATCATGACCTGAACCGAAGGCAGATGCTTAACCGACGGAGCCACCCAGGTGTCCCAGGACTGTCCCTCTTAAGGGGTAACTGCTTCTTCATCTGTGATATGAGTAGGTACATCCAACATGACTTATTCTGGACTGAAAAATTTTGAAAGCCAAAGCCTTAGCTTATGGTTTCAGGGATGAGGGAGAAGGAAATACTATCATAGTCAAGGCAGAAAAGTTATTTTTAAAAAATAGCACCTGCCAGTTACTAAGGCAGCTCCAGGCCTGCATGGAGAACTAGCAGCCCAGGGCCAGAGCCAAGGGGTGCACTGCCAGACATGGCTCTGGGCCATGCCCTGTCCAAGCTAGATACTTTGTGGGGTAAAACAAGGTTACTGAGACTTAGGACATGGAACCTCTTTAGAGGGCTTCTCTCTCTGGAGCAGGTGACCCCGGAGGTGGGAGAGGCAACAGGGCCCTGAATGAGTGAAAGGCAGGTGGAGGTCAGTTTTCATGCAGAACATTAATAGGCCGGCTTGGCCACTTTGCCCTATCTCCCTGCAGTCTGGCAACGGAGCCCAGACCTTGGACACAAAAGACTGATTTGACTGTAAAGGACCAAATTAGTTAACGATTCTGAGACTGGTTTGTGCAAATGTTTTGTTTTTTTTTTTTTATTTCCACATTTATATCACAAGGTGTCCACTTACTGGACCAAATAGCAAAGTTGCTCCCTTCTGCGTCCTGACAACACAGAAGTCTAGGTACTGTACATTCACTAAGGCTCCTTGTTTTTGCAAATCGCATTTATGACAAATAACCATAAGGCAAACGAATCTAAAGGAATGGTTATGAGTGTTTCCAGCGTACAGACAGGTCTCCTCTTGCCCAACAATACAGCTTACACACCAGTAGCACCCGCGGTTACTTTTGTGTTTTTTTGGGAGGGGACTCTAGTAAGGTGACATTTTCAAGATATGAGCAGGAACGGGAAAGAAACGGAAAAGGGAAAAAGAGGAAAATTATTTGGCTGGTGGTCAGATGGAAGAGGGGGATAAAATAAACTCCTAGAAAACTTAGATTTTTGCAGCATATTTTTTAAAACTGGGTTTTTAACCGAAACCAGATGAAAATGTGTGGATGCCCACGGAGTGTAGGCCGTACTGGCTGGCCGGCTGGCCCACCTGCTGCCAGCCGCTCGCTGCAGCGCACAAGCTTCTGGCGTCCAGACTGAAGGACTGGCCAAGCGGGGTGCAAACAGAGGCCACGGTGTAGGTACCCCCACTGCCTGAGACACTCAGGGCCAAATTTGAAAAAGGAAAATTGCAAATAGATGAGATGCCTGCTTCGGTTGCTGTGTTTAAAGGGAACCTCTCCCCCAGGTTTTCTGTGCCTGCCTGCAACTGACGTCCCAGCTCACGGGTGCTGGGGGGTGTCCGCACCTCTTCCGGGGTGGGGAACTAACGCTTTTTTATAGCTGGTTTGCTATAGAGTTCTGAACTCACTTTGCCGGCCTTCCTTCCACACGGTCCTTCCTTTGCAATTTTGTTAGTAAACTGGTAGCAGCATTTCACAAAAGAAGGAGGATTTTGAGGGAAGAGAACGGAGAGACCTCGAGACTCCCGCCCCCTCCCTCCCGCCCCGGGCCGGACTCCCCGGATTCCCAACCACCGGAGGCAGCCACACCCCACTGCCCGCCTGCCATGCTAACTGCGAGGTGGGAATGCACTTAGAGGCCGACAGGCTGGTCAGTCCAAGCAGACATAAGGCAGAATGTTCAACCGCCCGTCGTCGCCGTGCGGGTCGAGCGATATGCACTGCGTCCAGTCATACCAGTTACCCTGTGTGTCCTGACACCCGTTCACCCCAGGCCACTGGTGGACCTGGATTCTGTCCAGATCGTCCTGTGTGACCTCGCGGTTCAGCCCTGGGAGGTCCGTGGGCTCGCTGTGAGGCACCAGCACGTGCAGCTTCCGGGCCCCCCTCCGGGTGCTCTCCTCCTGCTTCAGGTACTCAGACATGAAGTGGTGAGCCCCTGGGGTCTGCGCGCCTGACGACGAGAGCAGGCTGCTCTGCCGGCTCAGGTAGGACTGGATGATCTCATTGCGCGACAGCTCCTTCCAGTTCGTCTGTTCAAAAGGGCTCTGGACGCTGGCCTTGGCCTCAGGTTTGTCCAGCTCTGTCCTGGGCTGCTCTGTGTGCACAGGGCTGTCTGCCCTCACTGGCTCTTTCTGGGTCAGAGGTTTGATCTGTCTGGTCATGGGGTCAAAGGTGAGCTTCCGCTCTTTTAACCGGACAGGCTTGACACCCGCCTCAGCCACCTGCCCATCCAAGTTCACCGTGTAGTCACGAGGCCGGTACCTCTTCTTCTTTTTGCTGTCCGAGCCACCAGATGAGGCAGCGTCGCTGTCCGCCTTAGAAGAGTCCGGGGAAAAGCCTGCCCGGGGAAGGTGGGGCTCGGAGGGAGACAGCCCCACCTTGCAACCCTGCCCTGCCAGCCGCTGGTGGCCCTCAGGCTGCTCCAGCCAGCGCACCGGGCTCTCTGCACTGGACAGCAGCTCAAGCCGCCTCACGGGTGGTGTGGACGGCTGGGCCAGTGGAAGTGGTGATGGCACCTGTGTGGCATCAAGCGCCTGGGGCCGTGGAGAGGGGCTGGGCATGGAGCCCTTGGGCGTGTATGGGCTCCGCTGCCGGGCAAAGGAGCCCTCGTGCCGTGAGTTCCGGGGACTGAAAGAGCAGCGAGGCGGCCCCTTGGGGTGAGGGGGGCCTGGAGTCTCATCCACCCGGTCCATCTGCTGCAGCACCCCAGCCTTTGTCTGCAAGCAGGGGCCAGGGGGCTTGCCCAGGCCTGGGGAGCTGGTGTGCGGCCGCACGGCGTTGACGGGAATCTTGCCGCTGTGCTTGTCACTCTCGCTGTGCTCCAGGCGGCCGCCCTCGGGGCCCGCATGCCCGCTGCCGTCCAGGGTGCCCGGGAAGCTCTCAGGGCTCCCGCCGATCCCGTTGGTGGGGAGGGGGGATGAGTTGGGTACCAGAGAGTCATGGCTGGCTTTGGAGACCTTGGGAGGTGGCCCGGGGTGGCCAAGGTCACGCTGATCTCCCCGGCGCTTGCGGCTGCCCAGCCTGTCTATCCGCTGTCCAGGTAGCCTCTGGATGTCATTGCGGTTCTTCAGGTCATGGATGCTCTTGGGAGCGCCAGCCGCCCCCACCTCCGGCCGGCAGTTGTGAGCCCCCCCGTTGGCAGAGCCAGTGCCGCCCGCCAGCCCCCGCAGCGCCGCCTCATTCTGGTGCACAGGCTCGATGAGCTTCTGCCAGCTCCGCAGCAGCTTCTTGGCCCGCTTGGCGAGCTCCTCGTTCTTCGTTTTCTTGCGGACGTCGTTGATGAGCTTCCCAAGTCGAGTTTCCTACAACCACAGAGAGACAATGACATGCTTTTGGGACAGGAAGTTCCCCATGGAAAGGGAGCTGAGGGCCCCTGGCCTCTGGATTAATCCCACTTCCCCTTAAGCCCCAGAGTTCCTGGATAACAAAATCCATGGGGATTTGGGGTCCTTTGTGACCTCTAACTTCTCAAATCTAGTCCTCAAACTTCAGAGTCCCAGGGCCACAGGTGGCATCTTCAGAAGCACCATCCCAAAGGCTCCTGGCAACCTAGAGGGGTGGATCGTCAAGGCCCGTGCAAGGACACTCTGCCAGGGAAGCTCTTTGGGTGAGAGCACACTATGGCAAAGGCAATGGCAAACGGAGGGCCTGAGCCAGCATCACTCACTGGAGCACCCCCACTCCTGCCCGCTCCAGCCAGGCACACCTCCCAGCCCAGGACTAAAACCACCCAATTCCTGCAGTACCCATGGGAAGATGCCCCAGCCTGGGCCAGGAGGGTACGTACACCCCTCCCTCAGCACTACTAGTCCTCACCTGGCCAGTGAGAGCAAAGGCTCCAAGAAGCCCGGAAGGACTTGGGTTGGGGAAGCCCAGGCCCTGCCCACCCTTCTCTTCCCAATGTTGGGTCTGGGGACACTTACCTCCAGCGCCTCTTTGGTAATGGGGTATTTCTCCAGGCTGGAGATGACTTCCAGCACCGCCACCATGTTCCGGATCTAGGAAACAAGAGCCACTTGTCAGGTCTCTGCCCTTCTCCCTGTGCCAGCCACTCAGGCCTCTCCCTCCCTGAAAGCCAGCCGAGTCGCCACATCCAAGCTCTCACCCCGTGCTATCTCCTACCCGCTCCTGAAGCCAACAAGGCACCCAGTGCCCGCCCTCCCATCCTAGTGCACGGGGTGTGGTGGGCCACGAGCCCGTCCACGGCCATGCCCACCGGCCCAAGTGGTGGTCACACGGGTGAGATCCATGACATTTGTGATAAGTTCTGCTCCTGAGCTGGCAGAGGTGTTCTACTCTAGCATCTCATGGGTGCCGAACGATTTATCCAAAAAAACACACGGAGCTTCAAAAATCAGTAGAGGGGGACGCCTGGGTGGCTCAGTTGGTTGGGCGGCTGCCTTTGGCTCAGGTCATGATCCCAGCGTCCTGGAATCGAGTCCCACATCGGGCTCCTAGCTTGGCGGGGAGCCTGCTTCTCCCTCTGCCTCTGCCTGCCACTCTGTCTGCCTGTGCTCGCTCGCTCTCTCTCCCTCTCTGACAAATAAAGTTTTAAAAAATTAAAAAAAAAATCAGTAGAGGCATATCTCCTGTTGTTGCTCTTAGCTCCACTACACTTCACAGATACCGTGTTTTCTACAATCCAAAGGTCCGCGGCAGCCCTGCATTGAGCGAGTCTAGTGATGCCACTTTTCCAACAGCTTTTGCTCGCCCTGTGTCCGCCTCTGTGTCACATTTTCACAGTTCTCATGATATTTCCGATTTTTTTACTATTATATTTGTTATGGTGATCTGTGATCAGTGATTCTTGATGTTACTACTGTGACTGTTTTCGGGTGCCACAAACTGCACCCATAGAAAATGGCAGACTTCAATGACACTGTGTGTGTGTTCTGACTGCTCCACTGCCCAGCCACTCCTGTCTCTCTCTCCTCCTTGGCCTCCCTGTTCCCTGAGACACAACAGTGGTGAAAATCAGCCAAATGATAACCCTACAATGGCCTCTACGTGTTCAAGTGGAAGGGAGAGTCACACATCTCTCACTTTAAATCAAAAGCTAGAAATGATTACACTTAGTGAGGAAGGTGTGCCCAAAACCAAGATATAGGCCAAAAGCTACACCTCTTGTGCCAAACACTTAGCCAAGCTGTGGAGGCAAAGAAAGTTCTTGAAGGAAATTAAAGTGCTAGTCTAGTGAACAAACACGGGTGATAAGAAAGTGAAACCACCTTCCTGCTGATAGGGACTAAGTCTGAGTGGTCTGGATAGAAGATCAAACCACCACGTTCCTTTAATCCAAAGCCTAGTCCAGAGCAAGGCCCTGACTCTCTTCAATTCTGTGAAGGCTCAGAGAGGTGGGGAAGCTGCAGAAGCAAAGTCAGAGGCCAGCGGAGGTTGGCTCATGAGGTTCAAGGAAAGAAACGAACTTCATAACCTGAAAGTGCCAGTGAAACGGCAGGTGCTGACGTCGATGCCGCAGCACGGGACCTGGAAGAGGCGGCTGAGATGATTCATGAAGCTGGCGACACTCGGCAGACTGTCAGTGCACAGGGGACAGCCTTCTACTGAGAGAAGATGCCGCCCAGGACTTTCAGAGAGAGAAGTCAATGCCCGGCTTCAAAGCTTCAAAGGACAGGCTGACTCTCTTGTTGGGGGCTAATGCGGCTGGGGACCAAGTTGAAGCCAATGCTTATTTACCACTTGGAAAATCCTAGGGCCCTTCAGAATTATGCTGAATCTACTCAGTCTGTGCTCTAGAAAGGGAACAACAAAGCCTGGTGACAGCACATGAATTTGTAACATGGTTTAGACTATTTTAAGTCTGCTGTTGAGACTTACTGCTCAGGAAGAAAGATTCTTTTCAAAGTATTACTGCTCATTGACAATGCACGTGGTCACCCAAGAGCTCTGGCATGTGCCATGAAATTAATGTTTCCATACCTGCGGTCACATCATCCATTCTGCAGACCATGGACTGAGGAGTCATTTCAACTTTCAAGTCTGATTATTTAAGTACACTTTGTAAGGCTATAGCTACCATACGTAGTCATTCCTCTGATGCATCTGGGCAAAGTAAATTGAAAACCTTCTGGAAAGGGTTTACCATTCTAGGTGCCATTGGGAAGAGATCAAAATATGAACAGGAGTTTGGAAGCAGTGGATTCCAACCCTCATGGATGACTGAGGGTTCAAGACGTCGGTGGAGGAAGTAACTGCAGGTATGATGGAAACAGCCAAAGAACTAGAATCAGAAGTGGAGCCTGACGATGGGACTGAATTGCTCCAACCTCACGCTGGAACTTGAACAGTTGAGTTGCTTCTAATGGATGAGCACAGAGCATGGTTTCCTGAGCTGGACTCTACTCGTGGTGAAGATGCCGTGAAGACTTGAAATGACCACAAAGGGCGTGGAGTATTATAGAAAATGAGCTGATAAAGCAGTGGCAGCATTTGAGAGGACCGACTCCCATTTTTAAAGAAGTGCTACTGCTACGGAAAAATTCTTGGTGAAGGAGCCAATCGATGCAGCAAACTTCACTGCTGCCTTATTTTAAGAAACTGCCATAGCCACCTCAGCTGTCAGCAGCCATTACTATGGAGGCAGGACGTTCCATCAGCAAAAGATTATGATTTGCTGAAAAACGAGATGATAGTTAGCATTTTTTTAGTGATGAAATTTTGGGGTGTTTTTTGCTTTAGAGAGCAGGGAGGGAGAGGGAGAGAGAAACTCTTGAGCAGGCTCCACGCTCAGTGTGGAGCCCAACGTGGGACTCAATCTCATGATCCTGAAACCATGACCTGGGTTGAAATCAAGAGTTGGAGTTAACTATGTCACCCAGATGCCCCAATAATAAAGTATTTTTTAATTAAGGTATATACATTGGCTTTTTAGATAATACTATTATACACTTAATAGACTGCAGTATAGTGAAAACACCATTCTTATATGCACTGGGCAACCAGAAACTTCATTTGCCTCCATTTACTGTGATAGTTGGTCTGGACCCCAACCCACAGTATCTCCGAGGAATGACTGCACACAGTAATCCAATCAATTTGGCTACATTAAAAGACTTTATATAAGCTTATCCCAAGACGCCAAGATGCAACAAAGTGGCAGAAGACGGATACCACACAGCCCGGAGGACCTGTATGTATCTGAACACAGAAACCCTGGGCCAGCACACAAGAACAGGCACCAGGTGAAAGAGGAGAGGACAGCCCCTGTGCTCAGCTCTTGCAGGCATGCGGGAATGCAGACGGAAGCCAGGAGAGGCTACCCTGTGGACATGGCCACCAACCAGCAGAAGTGGCATCTAAGAGTACCAGGGAATTCTGGGTCCCGCCAAGTCTAGGGTGCGATGGCCTCTGGTAGTCTCACGGGTGCACACACCTGCTGACCAAGCCATTCCATCCCTTGTCTGCTGTTCACTGTAGGCTAGGCCCTGCTCTCACACCACGTTTCCACGTGGCACTGCTCTGTGGAATTGGAACGACCCCATGGGGAAGGTACTATCATCACATTTTACAAAGAGGGGACGGCACACAAAGGTGCAGGTCATGTAGTCATGTTATAATGACACCAGTGTCTTCCAAGACTCAAAGGAGCAGAAAGGAAAATTCAAGAGTAACAGAAACGAGCCATCTGTAGCCTCAGTGCACCGACAAGACGAAGCTCAGACCACAGGGAGTGGAGTCATGGAAAACATACACTGTGTGATCCATCCACACCGAACATCAGAGCATACTCAAAACTTAGCTTAAAATCAGTCATGGACTTGGCAACTGGCCAATCACAGACCTAAATATGAAAGCAAAAACTCAATCTTTTAGAAGACACAGGGCAGTTAGTTATCTCTTCAACCTTGGAGTAGACAAAGATTTCTCGGAACCCTTAAAGCAGTAACTGCCCAAGAAAAAATACCGACAAACTAGGCTTCATGAAGATTAAGAACTTCTGCTTACCACAAGAAGCAAACCTCAGCCCGGGAGCGCATCCTGCGGAGCATGCCTAGTGAGGGGCTTGTCCAGAAGAGAAAGCTAGCTCCTGCGGCTCAACACCCCCCGCCCCCCCCGCCCACAAGCAGCTGCAGGTTTTAGTGGGCTGGCGAGACAGGGGAGCCCTTGCCTTGAGCCAGCCCCCCCCCCCTCGATTGCACAGTGAGCACATCACACACCCACACACACTGGAACGAAGCTATGCAGGCACGCGAAAGGGCACAATGAAAGGCACATCTCCCACTTAGCCACTGCAGTACTGCCCTGTATCTTTCCCAAAAATACTTGCATATAGAAGCTCGTGTATATGTACTTAACACACACTTAAAAAGAAAAAGGCAAAACATGACTCTATGCCTTATTTTTTCTCACTAACATCAGAAACACCCAACACCACAGACCTCTTCCCTTAGCTCTTCCTTCCAGGATGGGGTCGGGGGGAGGGAGGGCCCCACTTGAGCAGTGCTGTGTCCCTCCTTTTCCACTTACTGTTACAAACAAGGCTGCAACATCCACCTTTACTTGAGGCAATTCTGGGCTAACGCACAAGCTGCTAGAGGGGCTGCTGGCACCGTGGCCATGAATGACTGTAATGAGCCGCTGGGGAGGCTACTCCCATTCCATGCCCACTGCAGGAGAGGAAGGTGGGGAAGCCTGTTTCCCACATCCTTGCCAGCACTGATGTGCTGGTTTCCTCTGCTGCCAAAACGATCACACGGGATCACAAACTGAGTGGCTCAAACACCATGCATATATATATCATGTTAAGTTCTGGAGGGCAGGAGTGTGGTTTGGGTCCCCCTAGGCTGAGATCCAGGTGTAGGCATGCCGCCCTCCTTTCAGGAAGCTCTCGAGAGCGGTTTCCTACTCCTTCGGTGCTGAAAGAATTAATCCTCCTTGCTGTACTTAGGGCCCCCTTTTCCTGCTGGCTGGCTGTCACCTGAAGGCCATTTCCAGCTTCAGGAGGGCGCTGCATTCCCCAGCTCATGGCACCTCAGTTCACCTCCCAAGCCAGCAACAGGCCCGAGTCCTCCCGCTGCACCTCTGAACCAGCCAGGAAAAGGTCCGCTTCTAATGATGGGATGAGGCTGGGCCCACCTGCACCATGCAGGTCTGCACCCTCAGTCACATGTGCGCCCTCCTGCCATTCAAGGTACCACATGGCCAGCTTCCGGGGACTAGGATGTAGACATCCGTGGGGGCTGTGACTCTGCCGACCATGTGGATTCCCAGCTTATCTGCCATATTTCCAGCTGAAGGCAGCTGTCACCTCCACCCCACCCCAGGTTCTCTGTTTCTTCTGAGTGTGAACTGCAGTGACCACAGAGCATGCCAGTGACCCTCCCTGTGCCAGACAGAGCTCCCACAAGGCTGCCCCTCTGCCAGGGGGCCCAAGCCACACCTTGGCAACAAAGGTCTCCCCTTGCAATGTTCTCATTCAGGGCTGTGCCTGAGAACGCACACATCCAGATGGCCCCCAAAATCTACCCCAAGCTATACTGAAGGAAGGGTCTGAGAGGAGACACTCTCCATCCTTCTTTCACATACCTTTGATGTGCCACGGACAGGGACTCGGTGCAAGAGGAGACTGCACAGTGAGGAGGCCAGTACTACAGGGACAGCAAGGCCACCCACTCCCTGTCCCCAGCCCTGGGATTCCAGCCCCAATGGGGTCCTGAGCCTGCCACATGGCCTGTCTCCACCCCAGTGACCTCACCCGGGTATATTTAGAGCCCTGGGCCCCCACACACTCCTGAACCACAGTCCCTGCAGAGCGAGCTCGGCAGCACAGACTGTACTTGTCCTTGGGCAGACGCTGTCCTGCTGTCAGACAGGAGGGGGGAGGCAGAACACCTGGGCAACCCCAGAGGCTGGTAGCCAGCTAGCACCAGAGACCTGGCGCAGTTGGAATCGTCCCTGGGAGCTGTGCCAGAGTGGGCAAGGGGACGTCTGCAGGCCCCGCTGTCCTCGCTGAGCAGCTCCCACACTTGAGGCCGTGTGCAGTCTGGCTTGGAGCAGGCTCTCCGGCTCCCAGCCCTGTGGAAAATGCTACCTCTGCCTAACCTCTTTCTTCCCTGGCTACCTGCAAGTTCAGGACTGTCCCAGGGGCTCCCTCCTCTGGCTCTGCCCCACCCTGAAGGGATGATGCTGAGGCATGGAGCACTGTGTGGGAAGCACTACCTGGGCATTCCAAGTGCCGCCAGTCTCCTGAGGACCAGGAACGGACCCCGAGAAATGCTCCAAGGAGTCTGGCCCTGAGCCCTGATGCTCACCACACTGGACAGGCAGGAGTCCGTGCAGCACCAGGCCCGGCCTGACCAGACTGGGTCTGGTCTCAGACCCAGTATGCAGTGTCACCCCAGCCAGCCTGTGGCTCTGCCTGGGTTGGGCATGCCAAGATGGAAGGCTCCTGAACCAGCCTCCCCAACACACCCACCCACAAAGAAGCAGCCAGGTCTCCCAGGATGAGATGTCCATCAGGAGGCTCCCAACCAGGTTCCAGGCCTGCAAAGCCCAGCACGAGGCCCTTGGGGCAGGGAAGTCAGTGTCAAGTGGAAGGCAGACCAGGCATGCGAACAGAGAGGGCAGGACCTGAGTGGTCCTGTCCCAGGGTGGACAGCAGAGGTACTAGCACCTAGGGAGATGGTAACATGGCACCAAAGCTCTGGAGGGGGGAGAGAGGACCAGAGTGAAGACAGTGGAACGAGCAAGGATGCCAGGAGGAAGAGCAGATGGTGGGGAAGTGAGCAGGCTCCTTCACGACCTGCCTTTCCGCTTCAGCCACTGTATGGGACCTAAACTGCTGCCACGACACTCACAGACCACTTGTCTTCGGCCCGTCCTGGGTCCCTCCTGGCACCCAGCTGCAGGTGCCACAATCACAGCACAGACGCTGCTCTGTTCCTGTGCAGGGAGGAAGCTTCTGGGCAGCCCCCAGCACTGCCCGCAGGGGGGGCCTTTGGGCACTTCTGGTGGCCAGAGTCCCGGGGCCACATACAAACCTCCCGCTGTCAGGAGCCAGGCGCATTGGTTATCTCCCTCGGGATTTGTTCTCAACAAGAACAAAACCAAGAATACCTCTCAAGGCCAAAAGGTTTTCCCAAAAGGGACAGAACTCACAAATGAAGGATGCCTGAGCACCCAAAGTCTCTCATTTTCTCCTTAGGGCTCCTTCAGTAGATGCAATTTAATTTGTATATACGTAACAATTAATGAAGCCAAGTGTCACCTCCCCTTTCTACCAGTGAGGACTTTCCAAGTGAACCGCTCACCATCTTACCCACTTATTCTCTAGTGGACTGCCCTCTTTACTGGAAGTAATTACTCACTTAGCCAAGGAGCCCGGAGGGTGGTGGTGTGCCCAAGGCAGCTGGGCAAGGAAGGTATCAGGAGACGGGGAGGGCCACTCTGGAAGTGCCAGGAGCAGGCAGGGCCAGAAGACTCCTTAACTACATCACTGAGCACTTGCAGATCCTAGACTGGAGACTTAAGGGCCATAATCACATCTACTCCGTAAGACAGGAAAGTCAGTGTCACACGGGCAGCTCCACCAGCCAGTGTCTCCAGCATCCCTAAACAAGGCACCTCCCAGCTCCAGCATGGGGACAGAGAAAGCACATTCACGCTCACACCTACGGGACACCTATGGGACACCCCAGGGATACACGCTCTCACCACCAACCCCAGTTCCTAGGGCTTTTCTGGGGTCTTCCCACAACACGAGAACCAAGAGCAGGCACTAAGAAGCAGAAAGGCCTTCCCTCCTGGGGAGACCCTCAGCACAGGCTAAGTCGCTGCTCCAGCCAGGCTGGCTAACCAGCGGTATTTGCTGCACGGCAAGAAGTGGGGCTGGATGCACACAGGAGGGGATGGCACCCGCAGAAGCAGCCTGAGCTGAGCCAGAGCGCTACAGCACCGCTCGCGCGCGAGAGGCTGGTGACATCCCGTTCTCCTCGCTCCGCCAGGCCAAGCAGGGGCAGTGAGGAGCCCTCCACGCACACTGCGCTCTGTGGGAGCCGCTAAAGGGGCACCCCCCCAGCGTTTCATGACATGTTTCTCAGTGTTCACTGGAGAAATGATAAATTTGGGTGTGGACACCAGAAGGGGGATGGATGAAGCAATGCCGACTGGCTCTAAATTGGTTTCTACTGCAGCTGGGGCACGGCTACATTATTCTACTTCTACGTTTGAAATTGGCCACAAATCGGGGCACCTGGGTGGCTCGGTCGGTTAAGCGTCTGCCTTCAGCTCGGGTCATGACTGCAGGATCCTGGGATCGAGCACCATGTCAGGCTCCCTGCTCAGTGGAGAGTCAGCTTCTCCTTCTCTCTCCCTCTGCTTCTTCCCCAGCTCATGCTTGCTCTCTTGCTCTCAAATAAATAAAATCTTTCAAAAAGAAAGAAAAAAACTGGCCACGAATCTAAAGTGTTACAAAGTATTTCCTCACATGGGGATGGGACATCTCTGTCCATGGAGTGGGATGAGATGGCAGTTGGTAGCTGCATGGAGGTGAAGTGAGGAAATCCCTGCTTTCCAGTTCCACAAGGTGGCTTCTCCCTACACCATGTGGTACCTGCATGGGGAGGGAGGCCGAGGGCTGGTGGGATGCTGGCCCCCTCAACCTCTGATTCAAACCACAGGGCACCTTCTATCCAGTGCAACCTTTGGATTTTCTCACCGAGCCCCCTGCAAGTGGCTCAGATGCAGCTCAACAGACTCCATGTAAAGACTGCCCACACCCCTGGAGGGAAAGGGGATCTGGGATCTGCTCTCTGAGGCAGGTCTGTGCCTCCTTGCACAGAGCCTACAGACAGCTGGAACCCCAGCCATGCCTGACTCCTCATGCTTCTGAGACCAGCTTGTTGCCCTCAAATAGGGAGGATGCCCCAGGTCTAGGAGGGTACCCATCTAGACAGGGGCCAAACAGCTTCCTGAGGGGCTCTCCAGAGCTGGGGGTGGCTGCACCCACGGAGAGGGCAGGTTCTGTGGCTGGGTTCCCAGAGTGCTGAAGCCAGAGAGGGAGGAGCCAGCACCCAGGCTTCTGACATGACAGTAAGCCCCAGGCTACACCAAAGTTCTCACCCATCTTTGGAGGCTAGCATATATGTGTTCACACATGCATGAGGTCAGAAGCTAGGGGTAGGTCGGTCAGATGCCCCAGAGATGTCTGGGGGCATCTCACAGTGGGTCCCAGGTCAGGTCACCCCATCCAGGGAGGGTGAAACATGGTAAAGAGCAACAGTAACCCAGGGAAGGGACAGCCGGCCAATGCCACCCTGTGGCAGCCCTATGAAACCCAGTGACATCACTAGCTCCTCCAGAGTCCAGGACACCAGACCGGCTTCAGAAAACCTACCTGCAACAGGGCACATGGAATCATTTTTAACACCAAACCCCACTGGAAAAAGCATTATAACTGGCCCACATCACACGTCTGAAAGTTGCTCTGTGAATCGGATCACTGGTCTGATCCCGGATCCGTGTTAAGAGCTGGGGCCAGCACAGTGGGGTACACCTGCCAACGACCAGCCCCCTCCTCCCCTATTTCAGGGGTGATGTAGGTAAATCCCAGGCCCTGAGTAATTACCACCCTGTGGGGGATTTCCAACTCCACGTGAAACAAGGAACCGAGACACTGAGCTGCAGAGTCTGTGAGGCCTGTTGCTCACTGTTCTTTCCTCCATACTTCAAGGGTTCCCGCCCTGCCCCAAATCCCCGTTCTCTAAGGAATGAAGCTGGATATGTGCAGCCATGCTGGCACAGGGGAAACCCAGTGCTCCTTGAGGTCTGAGCACTGGTGGGGCCCATGGTCAGTGAGCCGGGGCAGGCCCACCGCAGCCAGACTCTCACAGGACCACCACCTGTTGGCTTCCTCCAGGGGCTAAGCTCTCTAGCTTTTTGTCCTTGCAAGCCCACTTTACAGGTGAGGAAACAGAGCCTGGGAAGGTCATGGGGATCCAGGGCTCAGCACACAGCTAGAAGGTGGCAGGGTATGGTCCTACATTAGCCTGGCACAGGTCTGCTCATCACACACAGTCCAGCTGGTCCTTTACCAGGTGGGGTGAGGGAGGGCACCGAGATGCCACCGGCTGGTGATGCTGGCACCCCGCCCACATACTCTCCCTGACCTGCCGCAGCAGGTAAGTGCACAGGTTATAGAGTTTCTTGAAGCCACAGAGGGCCCGTGGCTTTGTGCCCAGATCTCTGGGCTGCCTCTCCCTTCCCTCCAGGGCAGCCTCGAGCTAGGGAGACCCGCACACATACCCACTACAGCGGGAGCTTCAGCCCACTCAGCCCTCGCCCTAAGCAAGAGGCCACTGGGTAAACAGCTGCAGCTTCGCACACCGAAAGTCTTCCTGCCTCTGATGAGCAGCACATGTGTTCCCAGGTGGGCGCCATTCTTTCTGAGGCTCAAGCTGCTCTGCCGCAAGATGGCACAAGAGATGGCAGCCCCAGGGGCGCCTGGGTGGCTCAGTGGGTTAAAGCCTCTGCTTTCAGCTCAGGTCATGATCCCAGGGTCCTGGGATCGAGCCCCGCATCGGGCTCTCCGCTCTGCGGAGAGCCTGCTTCCTCCTCTCTCTCCCTGCCTGCCTCTCTTGCCTACTTGTGATCTCTGTCAAATAAATAAATAAAATATTAAAAAAAAAAAAAAAGAGATGGCAGCCCCTGCCTCCTCCAGCGATCCTGGCTGAGCCCAGCCCGTGTCCCCCCGTCTCCCCCAAAAGGTCAGTGTGTCTTGAGCCTCCCTCTTGGCTCTGGAAGGTGCATCCTCCTGGCCCTGCTCTGCTTTGACTGGTTCCACAGCCAGGCAGGAAGAAGAGGAAGCTCCCTCAGGTTGTCTGCACTCAGCCTGGCCTAGGTGCCTTCCACTGCCAGGACCCCAGTGGGAATCTCACACCCACAGGGTGAAATCTCACTCATTCATGGCTTCTTAGAGGGAGAATGACACAGCTGGTGGGGAGGAGGTGGGCAGCAGCGCCATGTCCCAGCTGCAGCCACCAAGCTCGCCACTTGCAAAAGCACAAAAGCACTTCATCAGAGGGGCCCATATGCTCCCTTGGAGCGTCCACAACTGGAGCATGGCCACTGCCTGCATGGCCCTGTCACACTCACAGCCCACAGAGTACCTGGGCCCGGCTAGAGCACGTAACTACAGCTGCAACTCGGCCCAGGGGACGGAAACCCCAGCCTGAGCCCCGGGAGCAGGCAGAGCAGGGCCTACATCCCACAGCAGCAGCTGCAGTTCCCCATCAACATGCAAACAGGAGCAGCACAAGCGAGCAGTGAGGCAGCCATCCATCCAGGTTGTCACCAAGAGGCTAACAGATGGGGAGGGGGACATGGAGGAGAGGAATACGGGAGAGGGGAAGAGAGGCAGCACTCTCCCTGCATCCCCAGCTCCCAAACTGTCCCTCTCTTCCTCCTGCTTTTTATCGCAGCAGCTCTTCCCAACAAAACTATGTACTTAAACTTTCCTGACCTCTGAATCAGGTCAACAGCACACACACAATTCTCGTTATAATCCAGCCCCTTCTAAGAGCACAAGAGCTCTCAATATGTCATCTGTGAGCTGGTTCATTCCTGCACCGATACAACTAGAAAGTCAGAACGGCGAGCAGAGCCTTTTCTTTCTGCCATCATGCTCACAGGAGGGTCGGCTAGCAGAGCGTCTGATGCCAGCACTCTCGGCCAGGTCAGGGTTTCCCTCCCCCTCCCATCCTCACACCCCTGTAGGAACAGCCGGTAAGAATCCCAGCTGTGCAAGACAGAAGGGCCCAATGCCGATGGGAGGGGCACACACAGTGCTTGACCCACATGCATGCAGAATATAGGCAATCCAAAGTAAGAACTGGCCAGCTTTTTAGGAACTGAAAGGGACCAACCTCTGAGGGACTGTGAAGTAAAATACAGAGGTGACAACAGTGCATTCCTGTGCCGCCAAGTCAAACACCCAGTGGTGGGGCTGGACAGAGAAGGGCCAGGAAGTGGAGCTGTCAAAGAAACAGTGGGCCCCAACCTAGCCCCCTCATGCTGTCCAACTAAGACTTAAGCAAGACCAGCCACTAATCAGCCCAGTTCCTCCTCCAAGAGTGGGGAAGCCCAGGCAGAATGTTGGGAAAACCACAGATCATCTCTGTAGATCCTGAATAGCGCGCTGACCACGGTCTTGAGAGACTCTGTGCCCATGGGGGCCAGGTCAGGTGGGCGCTGCAAGTTCACCAGCAGCCTGTTCTGTGGTCACTAAGAACCCTTGAGGCAGTGCAGTGCCCAGCATGGAGCCAGCCTCCAGTCTGCCAACCTGTGCTGCTTTAAGATCCTGGGAGCCAAGGATATTCCAGAATTCCCCTTAACAAGTCACCAAATGCTTTCTGAGCACCTACTGCACGCCTAGAGTACACAGGAAGGCATGTATGGCCCAGTCCTGAGGGGTGGGTGGAGATGACCAGAGGCAAGGACAGACACAATACAGGGGGAACACCACAACTGAGGCTCAGCTGAGCTACCGGGAACCCTGGTCCAAGGAGCCCAGAACCATGGCAACATCCACAAAGCTCTTTTAGAAAAGGATTACAGGGTAGGGAACCAAAGACACACCCCTTCTCTGAGGGAACTCAAGCCCAGAATTGGCCCCACTCCCGAGGCTGCCACGGGGTAAAATCCAGGATGCCCCTGATAAGCAGCAAGAGTATGTTACTGACAGGTAAACGTCATGCAGGGTCTGGCAGCCCTCACTTTCCTGAGCACTCCCACGGGGCCACCACATCCCTTCTGAGTTGGGTGGACACGAAAAATGCAAGAGAACTGCCAGAACCTGGGTGGGGGCTGCAGTCATTTGGCAAGTCTCAGGGTTCAAAGTATCAAGGAGCTCTTGTCTCCTTTTTAAATAGGAACCTGACAGATAGACAAATTCACCAGGCCCTAAATGTAGTTAAGGATGGGTGTGCCTGTCCTACATGGGGTGATGGCCTTCTGCTAGGCCACGAACTCCATACTGAGTGTTCCAGGGCCTAAAGCTCCAGAGAAGACGGTGCACTGGAGGTCAGTGGATGGCTTGGAGCCCACCCACCCACCTAGCCCATTCAACCATTCCCTCGGCCACTAAGCGGGAGGATGACAGAGGCTTCCTACAGGCTCCCGCAAGGGGAACAGAAGGGAAGAGACACACAGGGACACCCAGAATGCTGCCTGGCACACAGTAAGCGCCCAGAAAGGAGTCGCCTCCAAAACCTGGGAGGGATCAGGCCCAAGGCCACCCCTCCCCTCACCTGCTGCCCGGCAACTCAACAGCTGTGTGTGGAGCTGGAGGAACCACAGTGGACACAGGGACTTTCTCAGCGGGCATTCCTGTAACAGGGGCTGCTGTGGAGAGAACCAAGGACACACTCACAGAACAAAAAGGAGAGTCTGTAAATTCTGTGTCAAACGTCGTATAAGGATGGACACTCATACCCCACGACCCAACAACCCCACTCTGAGGTACATAACAACAGACACATGAACACCCATGCATACAGAACATATTCAGAACAGCGCCAACTAAAAACCACCTGAAAGGCCATCACCAGCATCATGGGTGACTAAATCATGCTCTATCCATTCAGCATGGAATGAACACAACATCAGAGATAAATCTCAAAACAGCATCTGGTGAAAAAGTCATGCACTAAAGAATACGTTCTGTATTGGAGCAAAAGCTCACAAGCAGGTCAGACTTCTCAGTGGTGACTGAAGTCAGGGCAAACTGGGGGTGGCGAGTTGCTAGGAGAGGGAGCAAGAGCGGCTTCTGGAGAAACGCTCTATTCCTTGCCCTGGGGAGGGGGAGGGGGCACTCAGGCGCGTTCACTTCGTAAGCATTCCATAAAATGTAACACTCACAACTTGTGCACTTTTTTGGATGAGGCCATCCTATCCCAGAAACAGATGCCAGAGCCACTGGGGTTGAAGAGGACAAGACAGTGGTGAGGCACCGCGGCTCCCACACAATGGCACAGACCCTCTGAGGGTCCCACAGAGAGGGCTGCACAAGGCCGGGCTACCTCCTAGACAAGCAGCACACGCTGTGCTTCAAAGCTCACAGGGAAACATGCCCACACACTCCTACCCTGTCAGGTCTGGGGAGGAGATGGGTGCTCTGTAGGTTCCAAGGAAAATGAGCTCAACAGCTCAGTGTCCTCAAGAAGACATAAGCTCTAAACTTACTGGAGAGGCAGGCAGGCAGCACCCACTGCCTGGCCAGCACTGTGCAGGGCATCTGTCCCTTACCATACCATAGTCTCTTCTGAGACCACAGGCCCCCACAGTAGGTATAATGCTGTTTCTCCAGCATGGAAACCAGGGCACCCATTAAACATCTGGCCACAGGTTCACTACTGACCTAAGCTGCTAATCTTGTGCAGTCAGCCCATGCCTGACTCCACGCAACAGGCCATTAACAAGTCATACTGGTGACCTGGGCAGAAACAGCTGGCTTGAAGGAGGGCAACAGAACAATTAGAGTAAGGAAAGTCTTCATGCCTAACCTAGGAAAGAAGCTATCCTAAGAAAAGGAGACTAGAAATTAAAGTGGGGGAGGAAGATAACATTTGAAAATCAATGTAATTTGTCTTAGTATGAGGGCTGAAAATGAAAAAAGCCTTATGATTGTTCCAAAAGATAGAGAAAAAAATGTTTGACAGAACTGGGCATTTCTTCCTGATAAAAACTTTCAGCAAACTAGGAATAGAAGAGAACCTCCTTGGCCTGGTAAGTGCTTCAACAATGCCCACAGCTGACATCATACTTGATGGTGAATGGTTCCATGTTTCCCACTCACAGGTGCCAGAAAGGATAGGTGCTTACCACTTCTATTCAGTCTTGACAGGAGGCTCCAGCCAATGCTATAAGGCAAGAAAAAGGTGGGAGTGGGGGTGGGTGGGGCATCCAGATTGGAAAAAAGGAAGTAAAACTGTATTCACAAATAACAGAATAGTCCCTGTGGAAAATCATGTAACGCCTATTAAAAAAATGCTACCAGAATAAATGAGTTCAGCAAGGTGGCAGGATACAAGCTCAGTAGGAAATCTGACTATTTCTATATGCAGGCAACAAACATTCAGAAAATGAAATTTAAAAAAAAAACACAACTCCATTTATAATAGCAATTAAAAATATTAAGTACTTAGGGATACATTTGAAAAAAGACATGAAAAGTTCAACACAAATGTGAAACACTGAAAAGTGCAAAACATGGCTGAGAAAAATTAAAAGAGGCATCAATTAATGGAGAGATATGCCGAATAAATGGATTGGAAGAGTCAATAATAGTGTTAAGTTTCTCCCCCAGACTGATCTATATAGCTTCAGAGCAATCCCAATGAAAATTCTGGCAGGGTCTTTCAGAGAAATTGACAAGTTGATTCTAAAATGTGTATGGAATCACACATAGGCCCTAGAATAGCCAAAAACTTCCTTTTTTCTTGGAAAAAAAGAAAACCAGAAGGTTATAATCAAGACAATCTGGTACTAGAGTAAAGACAGACAAACAGATCAATGGAATAGAAGAGAGTCCATTAACAGACGCATACATTCATGGTCAACTGATTCTTAAAGGTGTTAAAGCAATTCAATCAGGGATGAATAATCTTTCAACAAATAGTGCTAGAATAATTGGACAGCCATATGCAAACGACAATAAACAAAATCCTTGACCTCTGCCTCACAAAATACACTAATATTAACACCAGATGGATCATAAACCCAAATGTAAGAGTTAATTAAAACTGTAGACCATCTAGAAGAAAACACAGAAGGGAAATCTTAGTGACCTTGAGTTTTGGAAAGACTAAAAATAGGAAAAAGAACAAAAATTAGAGAAAACATAAAATTGGATTTCATCAAAATTGAAAATCTCTGCTCTTTAAAACATGACATTTATGGGGAAAAAAGGCAAGCCATAGACAGAAAGAAAATATGTATGAATCATATATCTAAGAATGGACTTGCATCAAGAATACATTAAAAAACTCTTCAACTCAATGATTAGGCAAGAAATCCAAGGGAAAATAATGGGAAAAATGGTCTGACGGATATTCAAATCTTTCATCAAAGAAGAGAGAGATGCACAGCAAATAAACACATCAAGAGATGCAGAGCATTATTAGTCACTAAGAAAATGCTTACAACCAACATGAAATATCACTACATACCTATTAAAATGGCCAAAATTAAAAAGACTGACCATACCAAGTAACGGCCAAGATGTGGAGCAAAGGGAATTCTCATTCACTGCTGATGGGAATATAACACAGTATAATCACCTTGGAAGACCACTTTGGCAGATTCTTAACCTGAAAGTCCATCAACACATGGGTCGATAAATGAATCATACTATATCCAACTAAAACTCAGCAACAAAGAAGAAGGAGCTACTGATACACATAACATGAATGAAATCTGAAAATAAATAAGCTGAATGAAAGAAGAGTCCAAACTAAAATAAAACAAAAAAGCAGTACATAGTGCGTGATTTCACAAAATTCTAGAAAAGACAAGCAAATTCTACAGTGACAGAAAGCAGATCAGCAGTTGCCTGGGGTAGGCCCGGAGGGAAGATTACAGAGGGGCAAAAAGAAACTTCTGGAAATGATGGGTATGTTTATAAGCCTGACTCTGGTGAGGGTCTCTCACTGTACTTTCTTGTGCATAGCTTACTCCATGTCGATTAGACCAGAGCTGTAAACAACTGTGGGGCCGACCATACATGCACATGCAACAAGAGCCCAGGAAGGAAGGGCTGCTACTCAGGGATTAGAACACTTCTTTGTTGCAGGGGAGGCATCAGACCCCTACCTGGGCTTAGCCCTCCTGGGAGCAGAGGATGACACCGAAAGTTCCTTCTCCCCTCAGTAAAATGAAGAGGACAGTCGTGCCTGGGCATCCCAGCAGTGTCATAAAGACAGAACAACAAATTCAATGTTGCATGTAACAGCTCTGGCAGGCACCAACAAACACCTGCTTTTTTTCCTGGGACATTCTACATGTTCCCACAAACACCTGTGTATCCAAAAGACTGCGCACCCCAACTGTGGCTTGCAACAGGTAATCTGCGGCTTTGAGCCGGGCCCAGCCCCCGGGAAGACACGCCGCAGCTGAAGCTGGGTAATGCGGTCTCCGAGGCTGTGGAATAAAGCCTCTCCGGCAGCCAAAGGCAGGACATGAAGGCCTGTGCCCTCCTCAGCCTGCCCTCAGGGGGCTGTCATACTTCTACTGGAGACCCAAGAGAGGGAGCCAACTTCCCATGCTCAGGTGAGAGAAAGGCCAGTGGCCACAAACATCTACAGAAAATCTTGGGCGAACGACAGTCTTTTCCCCAAACAGCGGTGTGAGCAATAGCGTGCATCCACCCTCCTGAAAGGAAAACAGCCTCCACGCGTCTGAGAGCTGCTTTTCCCTCCTAGCTCTGCACATTTTCTCCAACTGGATGTAAGCTCCTGTGACTGAATGTCTGAATTCCTGACTTGCCCTCCAGACAGCCGAGCTAGACCCTTACTACTCTCAAGTGGGACCTGGGGCTCAGTAGCCCCGGTGTCACCTAGAGCTGCGTGGATGGGCACAACCTGCATCCAGCCCAGTCCTCCCAGACCAGAGATGCATTTGAACAAGCCCCTGAGAAGATTCACGCACGGGGAGATAGTGGACAGAACCATCCTTCCCAAGGCAGAAGGTTCTGCTTGGCACCTCATGCCCAGCCCATCCAGGTCCTCCCAACAGCAATGCCACTGACACCACTGGCATCGTGCTTTCCAGAGCAGAGCACTCTTCCAATCCTGACGACAACCCTAAATTTGGACAAGGATGTGTTATGCCCGCATTCCCCTATCTGCAGGCCAGACAGGTCACTGTACCTGTGGTGGGCTGCAGAATCCACAGAGCCCACCTGGCACATCCCATGCTAACCCCAGAGACAGCCCTGCCCAGAGGTGGTGTGACGGGGTCCAGATGAACCACACAGAACGGAAGGACAGTGAATGGCCAGGCTGAGGGGAGGACGGAATGTGTCACCACCAGCCAGCAGTGGGGCCGGTTGTCAGAGACGATGGCATGCGGCAAGTGTGGGCTGGGGGGGCCGCAGACCCCTGTGCACAGGTAGTCCCCCTCAGCGAACATCAGCAAATCCTACCACACATGCCCCTTCCAAACAGGAGCCCAAAAGCAGCAAACCATACCCATTCGCCCCACAGGACACATGGAACCTGTCACCACCAGCTCCACAATCTGTGGCAGTCCCCACCATCCCCAAGCGCTGCCAGCGCTCAGACCTCATCTACTCCCAGAGCTCCTGCCCCAAAAGGCACCTCCCCTCTTCTAAACCACAAAGCCAGGGTTTCTGAAATAATTCTGTTTTAGCTCTAACAAGGACCAAGTAGCTTCTGTGGCCTGGGCTGATGACCAATTATAACATCGTGACATTTTCTAAGAGGAGATGACACTTTCCAGGTTCCAGTCAACTGCCTTTCCTACCACTGCCTTGGAGGAACATACCAATTTCAAAAGTTAGCAGCCGTGAGAACATCACCAAACCCTCAGTTCTGAAAACACAAGTCAACTAAAATAAAAATTCACACACACCTCACACTCACAGCTGAACCCCTCACAGGACTCGACCAGTCAGCCCACGCCGACCTGGTGCTGCCTCTGCCACAGCTTCCCACCCATCCAAACTCGACCTACTGCCAGGTCCTATGACGTGCAAGGGGAAAGGACTTCAACAACCCTCAGCAACACCTCACAGATCCAAGAATCTGGTGCCAAGGACCCTACCTGCAAGGGCGCCCCCTCCCCCAGCTATGCAGAAAGTAAGGCCAAACCACACCTTAACCCTGGCCAGAAGCCCTGACAAGCTCACCCTTTCCTGGGAGTGTGGCTGGGCAGGGGGGAGCGAGCCCTGGGAGCAGCCCGCATGCTTCCTCTGTCTTTCCTGAGCCTTCATCCCCCCACCACATTCGAGCTTGCTGGTGCTCACTGTCCTACTTGTCCGCAGGTGTCCCCCCACCTGCAGGACGGCTCCCCAAGAGCAGGGACCTTGGTCTTACTGTTCTCTCCTCAGTGCTTAGAACAGTGCCCGGCACAGAGCAGGGACTAGAAAAGTTAGTGAGTGAGTGAATGAACAAAGGAACAAGTGAAGGCATAGGTGAATGACGTCCCATTTTACTATCCTCGGTTGGGAGGCACCATGTTTATTCCAATATTACAAGTATCTCGAAGGTCTCTTTCTGTGGCAAGTCGGAATCTACTGTCACCAAGTTGGGTGTCCAGAAAGCAAACATGCCTTGTCCCATTTTTAGCTGTCACGTGCACTAGCCACCCACCTCCTTAACTCTCAGTGGTCTTCACAGATCCCTACAAATAGGGCAAAAGGCACCATTGTCTGGGAATAGGGTAAGGGGTGGGGGGAGGCTGGCAGGCAGAGGGAAAGCCAAGGCAAAAGCAGGAGGAGGCTGGCTGTCCTTGTCCCCTGGGGCTGCGGCTGGGGTGGCACACTTTGTTACTCCTTCAGGCAAACATTTTTGCTCAGCAGGACTCAATGGTTTTGGGGAGAGTCTTTCATTTTCAGTACAGTGACCTGGAAGTTACTATAACCACAAATATTTTCTCCAACTTACCTTCTTGGCAACCCTGAAATTATTCTGCAAAGGGCTACATAAGGAGGAAGAAGAGAAGCCATGTGAGGTTTTTGCAAAGCCAGACATAAAAGGAACATGGAAACCAAACATCACAATCCACCGTGGTAACTGGAGACACCAGTGACAGCATTATCTGCAAGGTGGCAGCCTTGTGCGACACGGTAGATGAGTGGAAGGTTGCTGGCGGAGGATGAGGGCACAGTTCAGAGTCACCACAGCTCCCGAGGCCACTTGCCACCAGGAGCCAAATCAACTGCTTCCTCCCAACCTTCCCGGCTAGAGGCCTCAAAGGGGGAAGCCTCACCACCCAGCAGCGGCCCACAGGGCTGGAGTGCACTCCTGTGGCACTTCCTGCCTCACTCCAAACTACCTGCCTCTCACAGGAGGGGAAGCAGCAGCAAAACGACCCTAAGGCCAGGAGCCTGCCCCACCGCTGAGTGTCTGATGGCAAAGCCCTGCAGTGAGTCTCAAGGTCTTGTTTACTAAGGTCCAAGGCAGGCAGGGTTCCGGCTGGGCTCCTCAGAAGCACTGCGGCCGCCTTTCCTTGTCTCAAATGCGTGCAAAGAACACTGAGCAGCTCTGGGAACAGAGAGGATTTCGCTTTTCACTGGATTTCCTTCTACATATCATTTGCTAACGTTACTTCCTCAATATCTTAAACCTATTTTTTGACGTGTGGTCTTGAGTCTGTTTTTTCCCCTTTTCATCCTCACCGTACTGTTGGGTAACCAAACACAGTCGGCCACAGCAAAAAAAAATGCAGTAGTGCAAGCAGGGGGAGGAAACAGAAGGCAGGATTTTACTACAACCTATGATAACATTAAAAAGGATCTCTACCTGTCACTGCACCATAACGGCTCTGCCTGGGTGACCGGTCACCAAAGCCCAAAGCCGAGGAGCAGTCAGCCTGGCCTCCTCTCATCTCTCACAGCAGTTCTTCCAGGCAGCCCCTCCACAGCTTCCTCTCCCTCCACCCTGCCATCCCCGAGCTCCAGCCCCACAGCCTTTCCTTCTGTCTCCGCTTCTCAGGGATTTCCGGACAGTCCCACTTCAGGCAGCTCCAAATCTGCACTGCAAGCCCAGGTGCCATATCCGGGCTCTATGCACCCACCTGGCGGCTTTCTTCCGCATCTCCAAGGCACTCAGTGTGCCCATGGGCCACTGGCCAACGCCCCCGCCTCCCGAGGGACCCTGCTCCTGCAAGGCTGGGTGCTGGGAGCAGTGGCACGGGCGGAGCAGGGGAGCTGGAAGTCCATTAGCCAGCCCCCCTACCCTCCCTCATGGCAGGCACTGCACCTCCAAACCAATCCTCCCACACTAACCCCTAAGTGTGTCTTCTTTATACTCTCATTTCAAGCCCCAGATACAGTGGTCCTGAGCCCACCTCTTTAAGCCAACTGAGGCAGGTGCTGTCTGAGCCTGCCTGATATGGCTCCATAAGCCTCCAAGTCCAGTCTCCTCAACCCCTTTGGTTTTCCTCTCCTCTGAGAGCACCTTCCGAGTCCCCATCACATGTGCGTCCTCGAACTCCCAACAGCCCAAGAGGTAGATACTAACATGGTTCAAGTCTGACCCCAAAGGCCAAACTGCAGCACGGTCTCCCTGAGCCCCTGGCACTCCCATGACCCACACCATGGCAACATTTCTGAGTGACTTTCCAATACTCGTCCCAAGCAAGTGACAATTACGCAGTTGAAACTGCACTATAGATGCTATTTTCTCTTTTCATTTAACCCTTACTTCCTCCTACATAGTTTTTTTTTTTTTTTAAAGATTTTATTTATTTATTTGTCAGAGAGAGAGCGAGAGAGGGAGCACAGGCAGACAGAGTGGCAGGCAGAGGCAGAGGGAGAAGCAGGCTCCCCGCTGAGCAGGGAGCCCAATGTGGGACTCGATCCCAGGACACTGGGACCATGACCTGAGCCGAAGGCAGCCGCTCAACCAACTGAGCCACCCAGGCGTCCCATAGTCTTTTTTTTTTAAAGATTTTATTTATTCATTTGACAGACAGACATCACAAGTAGGCAGAGAAGCAGACAGAGCGAGAGGAGGAAGCAGGCTCCCTGCTGAGCAGAGAACCCGATGCGGGGCTCAATCCCAGGACCCAGAGAGCATGACCCAAGCCGAAGGCAGAGGCTTTAACCCACTGAGCCACCCAGGCACCCCTCTCCTACATAATCTTTATAATGATCATGTTCAACAGCTCAATGTTACATCGATGCATCATAATTCCCTTGACCTTCTCCAACTGCTAGACACACCATCTCCTTCCCGGTTCTCCTACTGTAATCAACGTTCAAGCGAACATCTTCACACATGCAACTTCCTTCTCTCATTTTTTCCCTTAGGAATAAACTCCCAGGTATTAAAATTTGTTCCAAGGGTCCAAATACTTCAATGCCAACTGGTATTGTCCCAACTGTTTTTGACTCTCAGCTTACACATTGCAATGACCCCACTGCCAAGGGGAGGAAGAAAGTGAAGGGTCCCAGAGATGTGGGCCCACCTGCCTGGCAAAGCAGCACAAAGGCTGTCAGGGCTGTTACCCTGCTCTTGTCATCTATCCACTGACTCTGCTGAGTATGGCAGCGTGTCTCCAGATGTGACTGACTGCAAGGAAAGGAAAGAGGACCCAGTGCAGGCAATCCTCCAGGTCTGGCACTAAAGCCACCTCCTTGCACAAACATAGAGAACTGGGCTCCCACCCCCCAGCTGCTGGGGAGACAGACACATTATCAATGAGACTCTTACTCTACCCAGGTAGACAATGACATACCTGCACAGACATGATGGCACGGAACTGGGGACATCCCTGGGAATCTGGACAGGCCAGGAGGCTTGAAGTCAAAGTGACAAGAGCAGATCTCGGCCCACCCTGACATCACCTTCTTGTACCCCTCCAATAGGACCTGGGGTGGGATTTCTAGAAACTGGGTGTCTTGGCCAAAGTGAGGCCCTGAACAGGGTATGACAGCTCGCTGTCCCTTCCTGTCTACCCACCATCTCAGCCCGTGACCCTTGTGTGGCACACCATGCTACAAGCCCAAACCTGAAAACAACCAGCCATGAACTGAACCAGCCTAAGGCAATGCAGATTCAAACCCCACAAGAGGATGGAAACCCACCACGCGGTCTGCATCTGGTACACCGCGCACCAAGAGGCTGGTCCTTTTGTGCCTACATGATGGAGAGTGCCAGAGGTAACAAGCACCCCCAGACCCATGAAAACAGCAACCATGAGCCCTTGAACACATCCACCAGACATAACCCAGATGGTGGCAGCATCTGGCTCCCCATTGCCCAGGAGCTCTGAGTACTTTTAGGAACTGCGTACTATAGGTGAGCCAGAGCCTGGAAAGACAACCCCCAGCCGCCATTCCTGTCTTTGTGCCCAGCACTACCAGCTGGCAACCACAATCTCTATTCAGAGCAGCCTCGAAGGCTCATTTCACAGATGAGGAGACAGAGGCTCAGAGAAGTAGAAGAACTTGCCCAAGGCCAGGTGAGTTGAAGCAAGATCTGAACCTCACCCAGCTGACTCCAAAAACAAGGGCTCTCGCTGGTGCTGCTACCCTATATACTGCATCCTGGTGTAACAAATTCTTTCTACTTTTTCAAGTCTGTCTTGGCAACCTATTTCTTTGGAAGTAAGAAGTCGACTTCCCACTGTTGTTTAATGTCCATATATTTAAGATTAGAAATTGGAAGCAACCAGCTAAGACAATCATGCATAGGCAAGCATTAGGACAAGTTCCTTTTCAAAAAGTGACACTGGAAAACACTAGGGAAAAAACACTGAAACTGCCTTCCCTGGGTCTGCCTTCTCCCACCTGACTCCATGGGCTACTTGGGACCTTGCAGTCACGGTCTGTCCCATAGTCCTGCAGTGTCACCACATGGCCTCTTTCTGGGACTGTTTTCAAGCTGCCTCCTTGGAGCGACCAGACCCCAGGCCTGTCCCAGACCCAGGCCAATCCAAACACAATCTATCCCCTTTGATCTAGGTCCCATGTAGGATCTGGGGACACACTGGTGAGGGGGCCCTGCTTGCCTCACAGTCTTCATCAACTCAGCAGCACCTGCTCAGCACACCCCTCACTAGAACCCTTGTTTTTCTCTCTCCCAACACAGCAAATAAAATTCACAAAATTTGTTACCGCTGAGAATTCACATCAACAATTAGCATCCTCTGTACACCTTCTGAACTGTGCAAGCTGCATGGCACTGGACAACAGTTCCAGTCTCCTGGGCTATTCCAGAGCTAGGCCCCTAGCTTCCCACCCTGCAGCCCCATGGGTCCGCAGCCCCCAGGCCACCGGCAACACAAATCATGAACAGGACATCACTTCCGACACCGGCACATCAGGCCTGCCAAGCGACGCTGATCATCTGTAATAAGCATTAGGATTAACTAGAAGGGAGAAAATGTGCTAAGATGACAAACATATCAGATAGAACTACTTCTATCGGATACTAGAGCAGTAGCTGAAAACTCGGGACACTATTGGTGAACAGAAATCTTAACAACTGCAATAAACAGACGTAATAAAAAACTATAGTACATCAACTGCGACAACAACGGATACCAAATCCTGGGTCTCACTCAAACTTTTGGAGCCCCACACACATCCGTAGAGAGCTCCTGGAAGGGGTCCGTGCCCCTCTGAACCCTGCAGCAGGAAGAAGCCCTGGAGAGAGACTACTAGTCAGGCCAGGGTTCCGAGTGCCACTTGAAGGTCTGCCCTTCACACTTTTCCCACTTCACTCTTGTCCTGAGCAAGAGTACCAGGGCTTTGGGAAGCAGGTTATATTTTTTCTAGTACCACTACAATAAATGCACAGCTATCAAAATAAAACATATTCACCTCCAACAAACCCACAGAGCCCTTCTCCATGGCGGGCAATACTGACCCCCCCAGCCCATAGCCTCTGCTTTATTTACTGGTGGCCTCATCAACTCACAGATGAGCTTGAGTCTCTGTCCCCTGAAAACAGATGCAATGCATATCACAAAACAGACTGGAAATATGATGCAAAGTATCTCTAGGCCCCGCAGAAGCAGAAGAGTGGGACTGCAGCAGCCAGGGGAGGGAAGAGAAAGACCATGCTCATACTAAACACTTTTTCTAACCCTGAACCCATTAAGGTGAGGAGAGCCAGAAAAGAACCATTCAGACAAGTGAACTATTTGTGAAAAAATGAACCATTCAGTTCTGCTTCTGCCAAACTCCTGACCAGCGGATCTTCTCAGTCCTCCCTGTTTCACTAGGACTTTGGTTGGGGCCTCCTCAGGCATGGGAGGCATTCATCTGATCTCCATTTAGTGCCTGCTATGTGCCAGATTCTGGGTGGGGACTGTCTTCAAGCCGCCCTGGCTCAAACAGTCCCATCCTGGTGGTGGAGATAGGCGAGTGTACCAGCAAGGCTCCAGGGGAAGGCACTGCAGAGAGGTCTTTCATGAGCATGAGGCTCAGGAGGGAAGAATGGGGCGGTGGGGGGTGCAGAGCCATAGGCATGCCTGGCCTCACAGTCCAGGAGAAAGAGGCAGGAAGAAGCCTACTGGGCCAGACACTGGTTTGGGAACACCAAGCTCAGCCTGCCTTGTAGGAGCTGAAGTGCCCTCAAGGGTGTGCGGTAGAGGGGAATGAGTTGCAGTTCCCATCACCACTGAAAAGTGTTCTGAGCATATCTGAGTCCCCTGGCCAAAGTCCCTACTGCCCATCCGTGTCCAAAGCCTCACCAACATGTTGCTGGCACTGCTCCCTTCCCCCTCTCAGCCTTGGGCTGGAACTGGGGTTCTGCTGTAGCACCCTGCCATGGGGCAGGGCCAGTTGCTCCAGGCCTCATCTGTGCCATCCAGCTCACAGGTGCTCTGAGAATTGCACTGTGTGCAAAACCCACGCCCTGAGGCCCTATGCGGGAGTCTCTCCACCAAAGGGAACTAACTACCACTTGCCAAAGGGGCACCAATGCTGCTTCTGCCTCCCTCTTGGCATAACAGTGGATTCCCACCAGGCTGAGGAAAGGAAGAGCAGATACACCCTACCTCCCCTTTGCTGATCACTGACCAATGCCCCTTGCTCCTGAAACTAGATCTGGCCTCACAACCTTCTTTAACCCAGAGCTCAGGGCAGGTAGACCTATGAGCACTGGGGTACAGGGGGAGCCTGGCCTATCCTCTTTGGTTATACCCAGCAATCTCCCACTCCCCTAACCTGAGTTCCTCTAACAGCACGTCTGCCAACAACACCCAAGGGGGCCCTGCCTCTCTGAGTGTCTGACCAAGACTCTGAGACACACACTCAAAACCACACATGCCACACACACACACACACACACACACACACAGCACCACCACCACCACCACCACCACCACCACCAGACCCTAGAGGCCCTGTCAGAAAGTCTTGGCCCAGCTTTTTAAATCCTGATCAGCTCCCCAGGTTTCTTGCTTCCAAGGCCTCCTTCTCACTGCAACTCTGATAATGCTCCCCCACCAAGCATGAGGCAGTCTCTGGGTCCCCCTCCCGCCACCAGTCTGTCACTCCCAATGGTAAGCCTACAGGGCAGGCGCTGCTTACAGCGGGAGCTTTGCCTAGAAGATGTACTATGAAGGGCCTCAATAAGGCAAATTAGGCCTACTTGATTAAGAAATTCTTATTACACATGAAAAAATTAAAATTAAAAATAAAAAAAAAGAAGAAAGAAAGAAAACAAATTCTTACACATAACTCTATAAATTATTGTCCAAATGGGTCAGGCTCTATCAGTCCCTTTTCACAGAGAGGAAGTTAAGACACAACAAGGTCACCTATTCCGCCCAAGGTCACACAGCTGGGTTTGGGGCCCCCGCAGCCGGGCAACCAAAACCTGGCTCTTCACCACAGGCTCCACCGCCTGTGGTGAAGAGTCTCCCAGAAAGACACAGATAAAGCACAGCGGGGCCTTGGAAGGCACTCCAGGTGTGGTGGGCCGGTGGGCAGGCGGGGCTGCCGGGAGCTCAGGGTATTCTGAGGCCTCCAAGGAGCAGGGTGGAGAAGGGGCTCTCTGAGGAGACCCGAAGAGTGCGCCGCAGTCTGCAGGCCAGTCCAGGGTGGGGGCTCCTCATGTCGGGAGCAAAGGGCCAGGGGCACACAGTAGCACGAGCACCGAGAACACCAGGTGAGAACGAGAGGGGGGCCACGGCAGGTCACATAATGGACCCAGCCCATGCTCAGAACAGGGAGCAACACAGTCAGAACCGACTGCAGTTTTAAATCGCTGGATCCAGCCGCCTGGCAGAGAGCTCAGAGCTGAAGCAGAGAGAAAATCTGTAGGTGCTGGCCAGCCCCCTGGAGTGAGATGGTGACAGGCAAGATGGGGTGGATGTGAGATGGAAGGGGACAGTGAGGCAGGACTCAGAGGCTCGGGGCTTGTCTTAAGAGAGGGACAGGGCAGGAAGGGAGGGCCTGCAGCTGGATGCCAGGGAACTACTGTGACACTGTCCCAATGACATGTGTCCCTTAGCTCAATCACTTCCTGAGGTTCTGAGCACGGACTGCTCATGGGTCAGCACGTTTCGCCTACCCTGAGATGCACCGGTGTAACACCAACCAGTAAGAGACAAATGGTGCCAACTGGAAAACCTGAAACATTTAAAATGTGACTGAAAAGGACACACCTCACTCCTCATACCCTGAGTGCCCAGAGGCTGGCAGAGGTACGCGGTCTCCCTCACACCCAACGTAACATCTGGGACCCAGTGCCATCCCCAATCATCCCCTCCCCTCAACCATGTCTGAACAGACAGATGCCAAGGCTGGCATACAGCTTCTCTCCTCCCGCCGGGGCTGGGGCACCAGCTGCCACACCTGAATGCCACATCTCCCAGCCCAGCCCACCCACAGCTCCACCAGCAATCTTTCCATGCTCCGCTCAGAAACAGCTCTGGGGAGCTAGTGAAACCAGCATCAGCACACCTGAGCTCCTGGGAGGTCCTTCTGCCTGGACTGCCCTCCCTCCAGTTTGCCCCACCCTCCTCACCCCCACCCCCCGCATTCCTCTGCTCCTCTTGTGCACTGAGCCCCTACACCCTGTCACCCTGTTCATGCTCACAGAGCACTGTGGCTGACAAGTGCCGCATATGCAACTGGATGGGGCAGCCGAAGGAGTGAAGAAGCGGGCATGGAACCCAGAGCCTTCTACTGTAAGGTCATCAGCCTCTGTGTCTCTAAGGAGGGCGGGGGGTGGGGGTGGGGGAGCAATCGCCTTCCCGTGGGATTGTGTGAGAATCTGCCCGGCACGTGGTCAAGTGCTGGCCAGCTGAGGGTCCTGATCTGCGCAGTGGGAATCAATGCAGTCACCACCTCTCCGGACTCCTGCTAAACCAGGTGTGCTCCTGAGTACTTGAGGGCTTTCCTGAATGCTAGTGACATCTGACGGGAGCTACAGAAGATCCAGGGCAACAGACTTCAGCAGTCTCCAGGTGGATAAACAGTGAGGCCCTACATTGGCTGCTTCTGTGTGTCAGGGACAGACATGGCCTCGAGCCCCGGCCAGCCTGCCTCCTAGAGCCAATGCCAGCTCCGCCCTCACCCGCCCTATGGCACCTAACCCTGGCTTTAGAGAAACAGAGTAGGAAGGAGGGATGGCTTCAGGGAGGGTCTCAGGCCCAGCAGGCTCCAGGCAGTGCTCACAGGGGCCTGTGCTAGTACAGGAGGCTGCCTCTCCCCATTGCCCACCCCCTCAGCACCAGCTCCGAGCAGAGCGATGGAGGAGGCTGCTGGGTCTGCCCTGCCCGTGGAGGGTCCCTACAGAAGTTGCCCCGCCACTCCTGCCACGGTAAAAGCCAGCACTCCTCGCTTTACTGTCCGACAGACCCAGTGGAGGTATGCACACAAATATTCAAATAGCACTGTTTTATTAATAAATTCTGGGAGCCAGCTCCATGACAATGAAACAGATACGATCACAGAATATTACGCTGCAGTTAAAGGAATGAATTATACTCGTATGTAACAAAGACAGAGAGCCAGGATATGCTGAGGGAAATGAGCTGCCTTCAAAATGACAGACTTGCGTGGCAGCATTTATTTAAAAACCAAGCATGGTGTTCTTGGATGTATCTCGACACACAAAGACGTACTCCAGACTCACAACAGTGGTCCCCTCCACAGTGACAGAAGAAACTGCATCAGTGACAGAGGCCAAAGCGACCTTAGCTGTAACTCAAACACCTAACATTTTAAAAAGAAAAATGTATTTATTGCTTGTGTACTGACAGATCAATAAAAAGAAAAGAAAACACAACATTTTAGGCAGAGGATGGGGTGAAGGAAGGCCCAAGAGCACAAGCCACACCTGGATGTGCAGGCTGGGGAGGTTCGGGGGGCTGTGAGTCACCAGAGCTGGTTCTGCAGAGGGGATATTCTGGATCTGCAGGGACTGCACATAAGGACAGCAGCTTTCAAACAGAGACAGCAGAGTGTGGAAGGTGACCCTAGACCTGGTTTGCCAGAATACATATTTATACCTGTAGTCCAGGGTAACTTTTAATAGTGCCTCATTCCCTCTAAAAGTGTCCTGGTGTGGAGGATAAGAAATACAGTCGCTCTGGCTGTAGGGACAGGGAAGGAATCACAGCTAGGCCTCCTGACACACCGTCCACCACCGCCTCCCGTGTCCACTGTAGGCTCCACACGGTGCCACCACCATAAGGGCACAGTCCCACAAGTCCCAGAGCTGCACTGGTGTAGAGCATTTTACAGATTCAGAAATGGAGATGCAGAAACGAGATTCCTGCCCAAAGTGACACAGCCCATGTAGAGTGTGAGACACCAGCATGGGCAGGACTTGGGCGAAGCCCTGGGGTCCTCGGACGGAGAGGCAGCCTGAAGGCCACAACGACCAGGTGAATAAAAAGAAGACATGGATATAAGAGACCCAGGAGGCTGCCTCCACAGGAGAAGGCCCAGGAAATTCCACTGGTCTTTGACAGCACCCACCTGCAGTCCATGTCCACACACCCGCCCCCCCCCCGAGATAGCGAGAGCAGCTGCAGAAAGGACTGGCGTGGGGCACCCAGCCGAGAGATGGCACCTCCAAGTTGCCGAGGCAGCCCAGGAGTGGGTCTCCATGCTGGTGCCAGTCGGCACTACCAGACAGGTAAGAGGCTCAGAGGAGCAGTGGGCAGGGAAACCCCGGTGTGACAGAAGAAGGGGTCAGCCCAGATTCCACAGTGCTGGGAGGGACGGAGCTACAGGGCTCATCCTGCCAATCAAAGTCCCTAGGAAAGAAACAGCTGAAGGCTGCACGGGGCTCTTGGTAACAAAGCACCTTTCACATATGTCTTCTTATCCAACTCTAAGCAAATCTGTCATTCAGTGGGGCCAGCTTTCCTCCTCCTTCACTCACCTAACTCACATACACACTTCTTCACTTCCATCTCCCTGCAAAGGGACAGGTGTCAGATCACCAGCCTCCCAGGCAGCTTGACAGAGCACACGGGTGACTCCACCTCATCCTCAGGGGGTCACCGGGGCTCTACAGGCCTGGGCCCGCCTGGGCGTGGGCACGTCTGGATACTGCAGTGGACTGGTTTCTCTGGAGCTGCTATCGCTCTCCTCCCTACAAGACCAGGGCTGTGATGGCTTTGGAACTGGGTCCCCAAAAGCACAAACACCTTCATCTAATTAGGAATGACACAGTTTGCAGGCTGGGCCAGTCCTGCCATCTCACTGACGTGGCAGTGCGACTCTCTGTAAAGCAGGGATGCGGGGGTGCCCCGTGACCAGCAGGGGAGAGCCCACTGAACCTCTGGACTCTGAAGCTATCTGGCCCTGTCAACGAGGCCCACGCCCTCCGCACACAGCAGTCTCAAGATGCACTGGGTTTAGGTTTCATTCTTTCCTGTTTTGAGGGAGTGGAAACAAACACAGCATTAGCCATGCTGAAACCTAGAACAACTTTTATGGCCCGGTGGTGAGGTTAGCAACAGTGGTTTCTTGATGTGGGAGAAAGTAGCCAGAAGATGGAGCTGCTCCTTTCCAGGGGGGAGGGCACCCTGCACACACCAAGAAGGAATGCTTGTCTCTAACATCAGGAAAACCTTGGATGCCGGAGCCCAAACCCATCTGGACTCCGCACAGCCAACTGCTGCAGCCAGCAGAGAACAGACACGAGCATTCATTCAGCAGCAATCTATTTACGGGGAAAATAAAAACATATCGCGCACATGGTGAGGAAGAAGGAAGTCAGGGAGCAGACAGAGCTTGTGGGACTTCCACGCATGTCAGGGAAGGCAGAGAGCAGACAGGCAAACAGGACAATGTGAGTGTACCAAAAACTATGAAAAAATAACCATACGGCATGTTACAGGAAATCCTCCTCTGACCTCTGGGCCCAGAGAAGTGGGCACCTCAGCCCCAGAGGCCACAGAGAATCAGAACCGGCGCAGAATCTGGAGAGTTCTGGCCCCGCCCCCACCTTTAGGCAGTTGGCTCACCGCATGCCCCTGAGGGGCTCCCACCACAGCCTCCAAACCAAGAGAACCAGATGGCAGTGATGCCATCTTGGACAAAAAGCCCGTGGCCTGCAGCCAGGGTCCACACTGACTAGGAGGAGGGACTCTACCTAGGACTGTGCTGGAGCCAGCTCACATCAACCCATGAGAGCCTGGGGTGAAACTTTCAGGAATCTTAGGGACCGGCTGTTAAACACAGCCACTGTAAAAAATGCAATCATAGAGGCACACAACAAGTTGTACTGAAAACAAAGGCAATGAAATACAACTCATCACTTCCTACTTATTTTGCCCCGCTACTATTGTCTAGGTAAATGGTGTGCTACTGAGGCATCTCTTCCCAACCCCATGTATGGTGATGTCATGGAATGACATGGGAACCAGCCACAGTAGAAGTATTTCCACCACCAAAATTGGCAAACGCTAAAAATTAGGGCTTCATTCACTCCTGGGCCATACGCAGTCCAATGTCTGTTTCTGTAAATAAAAGGTTTTTTTCATCTTATATTATTTTTTTTAATCAAGATGAAACAACATAGGGGCGCCTGGGTGGCTCAGTGGGTTGAAGCCTCTGCCTTCGGCTCAGGTCATGATCCCAGGGTCCTGGGATCAAGCCCCGCATCGGGCTCTCTGCTCAGCGGGGAGCCTGCTTCCTCCTCTCTCTCTGCCTGCCTCTCTGCCTACTTGTGATCTGTCAAATAAATAAATAAAAATCTTAAAAAAAAAATGAAACAACATAAACTTAGCTATATAAATAAAGTTTTATCGGAACACAGTTATAACAATCCCTTTCTATACTGTCTATGGCTGCTTCTGTGCTATAAATAAAGGCAGAGTTGTGACAGACTCATGGCTCAAAATATTTACCACCTGGCCCTTTACAGAAATAGTTTGCCAACCCCTGGGGTTTAGATTTAAGAAAGTGATGGTGAAAATGTTAATAATGCAGATTAAATTTAAAAGTGTGTCATGCCTGTAGTCATTACACTAATAACAACAAACAAACAAGGAAATAGCCTTCCAGTACTTGAAAACTTTTGTGTCATTCAACATTACATAAACAAAGCTATCAATCGACATTCATGTCAGAACTACACTTATAAGCTGACTACAGATAAAAAAGTTGAGCAAAAAACTGGGGCGCCTGGGTGGCTCAGTGGTTTAAAGCCTCTGCCTTCGGCTCAGGTCATGATCCCAGGGTCCTGGGATCGAGTCCTGCATCGGGCTCTCTGCTCAGCAGGGAGCCTGCTTCCTCCTCTCTCTCTCTGCCTGCCTCTCTGCCTACTTGTGATCTCTGTCTGTCAAATAAATAAAATCTTTAAAAAAAAAAAAGTTGAGCAAAAATCAAGGAAAGCAATCTGTGAAACAACTGGTACACAGAATTGACAACAAAGAGGGTTATGTATTTTATTATTTGTAAACTGTATACTACCCATCCTCTATATCAGTAAAATGTATAAACCTACACGTGTATGTGCATGCATACTTTTTTTCCCAGAAGAGCTAGTTGCCAAACATTTATTGGCACACCACAGAGTAAATTAGAGTACATTACTTCAAAGAACCTGAAATAAAGTTCGAATGAAATGAAAATCCATTTGCATAATTACTGTATTTCAACATTACATGCAAACGGAAAAGAGGGAAGAACTTGGATTCATTAGATATAGCAATTCTTGCCAATTATTGAATGTTTACTAAAAATTGGCTCTAAGTTTCATCACCTGCACATGCAAACAGAATTTCTCTATAGTAACTGTTAGAGTCAAGCGAAAAAAAATCCAACCTAACTTAATAAAAGGTTCATGGACATAGCACTCCCTCTTATAAGAGTTAATGACAATATTATTCAGAAAGTCAAAACAAGTTAATTATTTTACACATTCCCTAATACTTTATACTTGATTTCTCTTACAATCACACTGAACAAATGTCATGCTTGAATTTTTCCCTCCAGTCCCAGTTCGACTGTTCCCCCAGGGCACTGTGGGCACACTGTCATTTCCTACATGTGCCATGACATGAAAGCATCTGGAGGCAGCATGACACAGCAGGGAGGGGATGGGACTCTACAATGGGTGGCCAGGAGAGACCTGAAGGAGTCTGATGCTCACAGACCTGGGAAGGGGGCCTGGACAGTCATGAATGAGGGACAGGGAAGTATTACACATTGAGGAGAAAGAAAGAAGGGTTCAAGTCACAGAGCACCCGTAGATTATGATAATAATGAGTGGGATGTCTATTCTGAGTGCACAGGATCTTAACTGGCAGAGTGATGAGATCTGATATTGCTTTGGAAGGAGAAAGAAGGAAGTTTGCCAACAGGGAGATGGCCAGGCATACACCAGAGATGGAGAAGAGACATTCTGGCGGTAGAGCCACTAGGAATTAGAGATGGACTGGAAACAGAAAGGTGGCAAAAAGCAGGAAGCATGGACGACACCAGGAGTTTAACAGAGCCACAGCCATGGCGTCACTGACTGCGATGAATAAAACCCATGAGTCCACGCATGTCCTCTTTGTCCTGGTGAGCTGGACCCCAGTCCTCTGAGAGCCTGAAGAACAGGAGTGGTGGCCCCGACTAGGGCAAAGCATCGCACGCTGCTGCTCTGAGCTTCCCGCGTGCGCGAGGAACAACGCTACCCTCTCTGCAAGCTGCAGCACACACCAGCCTGTGCCCCCTCCATATCCAATTGCTCTCAATAGTTCTCGAGTGCTCTTCAGGCTAAAGCAGTCTACTTTTATTTTCATTTTTTCACTGTTTAATTAAAAAGACAACGAAGCACAGAGAAAAAAACAAAAGTGTTCTACTGCCCCAACGCAAGTGGTTCTCATTTTATCCAAAGCTCCAGTTTTTGTGCCTTTCCTAGTTGTGCTTGGCCAACAAAAATACTCCTTTTCTTCATCACGGCAAGACTTGTCCATTTTCCCACAGAGCTTTCAGGACTGTTCTTCACAGCTCTATGCTACTTGACTCTGGAGATGCACATGTTTCCTAAGCTTCTCCCATGCTGTTAAATTAATGACATCAATAATCATTATTATGTGAATATATTAACATTGTTAATAAAATTCAGCCTGTACCTGTTAATAGATTCCTAGGAGTAAAGGGACTAGATTCAAAGGACACCAACGTGGCTATGCCTCTCCCTACACAAAAACTTTCCAAAAGGGTGAAGTATGAAGTAGCTCCTGGATTCTGCCAGCAAGGCGGTGTGGGATGAGGCGGACAGGGTGGGAGACAGACTTGGAGGCATAAAATAGCAACAGGGTAGTTTTAACTCAAGTCTTGATTTCCTGCCAATGCCTTCTTCCCACATGTTTAAGGACAAGGTATATTTTCCGGTTATTAATCATATCAACATTTCTCTGACCCGTGATGTCTCTAAGATCTTGGGACGGTTAATTGTAAAAACCCTCTCCGGACCGAAAGGACGTTGCTTCCTAAAGGTGATTTCACTCACAAATTCAGATTTTGATCACCCCCGTCTGTAAACGCAGTACAACGGGATTCAGAAAAGTCCAGACTGGTTTTCATCCTGACTGGGAGTCCCAACCAAAGCACCTCTTCCAAAGTAGTGCGCCTTTCGTTCTACAAGTCTGAGATTTTATTCTACAACCTATTTCTTCCTGTTTCCCACCCCCAGGGAGCTTTCAGAAATGTGTAAAATTATGCAATGTTGTCTGGTAACTGCTCACTGCTCACACTAAAGGAAAGACTATCTTTGAGAAAGAACAGCATCTGTGAAAACCAAAGTTAAATATCTACAAACTCATCCAGGGGAATGAGTGCTCCTGTCCTTATTCCCAGAAAGGCAGGGAGGGGCTTGGCCGTGCTCAGTGCCCAGGATGCGCCTTTTAGTAGGGCAGGGCTTGTTTGGCTCTCCCCTTATAGACAACAGCAAACTTGAGACTGACACCAAATATCTGATGTGATTTGTCCAATGACAAACATCTCGGAGACAGAGCAGTAGAGATTTGAACCCAGGTCTCACTCCAAAACCCTTGCACGTTAAATACTTTTCTTTTTTTCATTGTCCTCCCATCTGTCCATCTCTGTCCATCTGGGAGGCTCAAAGGATTTCTATTTGATTATTAACTGCATTCATCAATCCAGACTTAAGAAACGAGAAGAAGGCTTTCTTCTCCATAAGACAAGACCTCACGAGTGGAGCGGATATGGCTCAGAGGCTCTAGAGACACTGGAATAACCAGAGCTGTCTGGCTGGGGAGGGGTTGAGATGAGTGGGTAGCAAGGAAAGGACAAGAGCCCCATTCTGCACCCCTCTGCTAGCCTAGGTGCAACCCCCTCCCCTACTTCCCATGTGGAAAAAGACAACACAGCCCCAGGCCCTTACCCAAAGCACAAGTAATCCGAGGCCCCAGAATTGTGCTGTCCAATTCAGGCGATCATTAAAATTAAACAGAATTTAGAAGTCAGTTCCTTGGTCTTAACCAGCCACCCGTTAGTCACCACCCATGCATGGCTCAGAGCTACCACACTGGACAGCACAGACAGAGACCATCTCCATCAGCGAGCAGTTCTCTGGAAGGAAAGACCTCTGCAGGGATTCTCACACCCCTCTCCTCTCTGCAGGCTCTCAGTGTTGTCTCGTGGTGAAAGCAAACGCTCCGAGGTCAGCTATGCAGTGGTCAGGTGACTGGCTACATCACTCGGCTTAGCCTTCCACTCCTCTATGAAATGGGATAATACCTAGCGGAGAGTGAGGGCACCTTAAGAGATGCTGCTTTGGTTCTCCTATATCTATTAAGGTCCGAAGATTAAAAAATAACCTTATGAACTCCATCTGCAGGTCTGTGGTCACTGATAGGATTATTCCCCTTTTTGTGCATGGCCTCCAGCAAGGACAACCTCCCTCCCTCTTTTGTTCACCTATCACACAGATAGAACTCATTCCTTCATGGTCACCTTGGTGACAACAGAAGCTGGGCACTGTACCAGGCACTGACATGCTCAGCCTCTCAGGACACCACCACCAGGTAATGGCTCTAATAGCCCTGAGCCACAAATAAAGAGACTGAGCCTCAGAAACAGGAAGTGATTTGCCCCAAGTCCAGGCAGAAAGAAGCAGGAGAAGGACCTGAAGGTGCTGCTCTTACAGCACAGCTGGTGCTCAGAGCTTAGAACCCCCTACAAGGGGAGTCATCCTGGGTGGGGCCTCACCCAACTAGAGGGAGGAGGCTGGTGTCCTCCCGCAGGGCTGGACCTGAAGGGCTCACCACCCATTGAAGGGGCTGGACCAGTACAGCAACACCTAGGGCGCCCTCCCCCTTCCCTGGGTCCTGCCACTTGCCTCCAGAATCCCCAGACTCCCTAGAACCATGGGACACACACAGGACAGGCTTGGTGCCTGAGTGCTAACTATGCCACTATGGTTCCCAGAGAACCCACGTACACAGGAGGACCCCGAACGGACTACTTAGCCTTCTCTGAGATCTAGAGAAGGCCAAGTAGTTTTAACAGGAATGAAGAGTCTTCCAGGGAACCAGCCACCCCAACCCCAATACTCATGAGCTGAGCAGCTGTCTTGTCGAGACCCACCAAACCTAAACTCTTAGCCTCAACCCAACTCAACCCTCCCCAAACAGGCACTGCTTGTGCTCATCTATAGTTTGAAACCAGAGATGAACCCACTCTGTTTCATAAACTGGTCACTGACCTTAACAGAATGAAGAGGCTCACTATGCACCAGCAGAAGAACCAAAGCTGCTGGTGGGGGGGGGGGGGGCGGTGTGTGTGGGTGTGTGTGTGTAATACAGGCATGTCAGACAGGTTAAAAGTGTGGGAAAGATCAGACCAGGGCACCAGAACAGCCAGAAGACAGTGCTCCTGAGATAGCTGGCACTGGCCTTGCTGGGGGAGGCACCCTGGGCCCAGAGTCCAGAAGGCTCTGTAGGAAGTGAAGAGGGAGGGGAAAAAGAGGAAGGGTGGACCATCCAGGTGTGGATACACTAGCAGGTCAGGAGCTGACTGATGAGCACCTGAGCACAGCTGGAGCAGAGGAGAAGCGAAGATGCCTGAGCCAGAGACTGGAGCATAATGTGCTTGGCTGATTCTGTCTAGATTCTCTCTAGACTTGATTACAAGTAACAGAAAAGTCAACTTTCAAAAGGACCTCACCACCCAGAAAAGAAGCCACTGGCTCACACAACTGAAAAATTCAGGCAGGGCTCACCTTGGGCTGGTCAGGCCATGGTGTCTTAATCCTCCCTCAACTCTCTGGCCTGGTGTCACTCCTGGGCAGGTTGTCCCCAAGTGGGAGAACCTAGCAGCAACCTGCTCATATCCTTTCCCATTCATGTCTCCCCCCAATTCACCCCAGCAAAGTGCTAAAACATTCACAGGCTCTGAATGGGTCACAGGCCCATCCTCAAACCAACCACAGGCCAGGAAGATACAGCCCTGTGATTGGCTGGTTCCCAGTCACTAATCATCCAATCGGCATTGACCCGAGGGTAAGGACAGGAACTGGCAGCTTGGGGGTGGGGGGAGGGTGGGAGCTGCCCACTACCAGGCCTGGGAACTGTGAGCTGCCATGTATGTTGATACCTGGGGCACATCAGGATTGGGGCCACATCCCATTCTCAGGAGCCTTCTGAAGCAGCGTATGTACATCCTCCTGAGAAAATGAAGGCTGAAAACCTGACCTCATCCAAGGCTTCAAGGTGAATAGCAGAATCAAGATTCCAGCTCGGTCATGTCTAATGACAAAGCCCCAGTTTTCCATCCAGAGAAAGACTGTCTTCTCCATTATATGCTACCTAAAGAACTCAGCCTTTATCCAGTCAGCCACACAGCCCTAACAGAGAGGATGCAATGTCTGCTTTGGGACATTCACTCTTCAGCTGGTGTGGAGAGGAGAGCAGGAGGTAGACCAGCTGCACTAGACCTCCCTGGAGATCCCATTTTGTAGGAAAGGAGCTGCCACAGAAGGGGGAACCCAGGAGAGCTCTGAGGTCGCCTGCAGAGTGGTGGCACTGCCAACCACCACAGCACAGCATACCAAAGGCAGGAGGAAAAAAGGCACCTCCCTTCTGGAATGGGCTGCTTGCACATCCAGGACAACTGTCAGCTGCAGAGAGAGGGTTCAGGTGCCCCTGGAAGCCGTGGCTCTAAGTGTATCTGGGAAAAGCCTTAGAGGCAGACAGGGCCTTGGCAGTGCTAGGCAAAGCCTAGGCAGTGTGGGCAGAGAGTTTGGAGAGAACGGAATGGCTAACACAGCGAGGTGCAAGGGGAATAGGGGCGACGGGCACCAATCAGTGTCAGACGTCAGGCCTCGCTCACTCCCGCGGAGGTACTCTCAGCACCAACGCTGTAGCAGGGACCTGGAGACGACACGATGACCCAGGAAGACAGCCTGGGGTGACAAACACGAGCATACTCTTGTGCCCAGGGTGCTCATCTCACAAAGCAGATGATGCCACTTCCTATTTCCCAACTTGGGGAAGCCCACCCACTGCATGTTCACTGCAATCCTAAGGTGCCCACAAGCAGGTACCCACTCCCCTCTAAGTGGAGCCGACAGGCAGTTCACCAGAAACCCTAAGGTAGCACCACCCCCGCCCCAGACCAGTGTCCTTACCATTTCTGTCCTGCCACAGGGGAGAATGACGCAGGCTGGGGGCCCCTGCTGTTTTTGTCCAAAGCACAGGCCCTGCTTCTACATGCTCCTCCCTGACTTCCTGTGGACACTACCATTTTCTTTTTTTTTTTCTTTTAAGATTTTATTTATTTACTTGACAGAGATCACAAGTAGGCAGAAAAGCAGGTGGGGGTGGGGGGGAAGCAGGTCCCCCCAACCCCAAGCAGAGAGCCCGATGCGGGGCTCGATCCCAGGACCCCGGGACCATGGCCCGAGCCAAAGGCAGAGGCTTTAAACCACTGAGCCACCCACCAGGCACCCCAACACTACCGTTTTCTTATAAGGGCTCCTTCACCCCCATGCCAAACCAGAGTTATTCTGCAGTTTTCAAACTGGAAGCAAGAGAGTGAATCCCCTCTTCTTCAATGGCCTACCTGTCAAGAGGTCACACTTGACCTGCTGCATTTCCCACCACATAGAAAATGTCTGTCCATAAGACAGACAGACAGACACACATGCCCCACTCTGACTCAGTGATGGGGTGAGGGAAGTTACAAGCAAAGGCAGGACAAGCTCACACAACACCTGGGAGGGTGATATTTCTGCCCTTTGGTGAGAAGTTAAGTTCCTGCATTCAGTGGCAGCACTGCCTTGTCACCAACCTTCAAACTGAATTGCAAATGCTTGAGAAGCTCCTCTAAAATAGAAGTGAAAGTGAAATACCCATTCGCAAACCTTTCCTCCTATGAGCATGCCTAAAACCTAACATGTGGCGCACTTCTATCGCTGCTAGGCTACCAGCATCCAACAAGGGGGGATGCAGACATCACCAACTTCAGGAGCTTGCTGAGAGCCACCCCTACCCCAACAGACAAAGGGAAAGAAAAATGGAGAAGGCTGTGAAAGATCATCTGACCCTACCCTTCTCAGTTAACCCAAGGGGAAGAAAAGCCAGGCCCGGAAGTGCAGGTACCAGTTTCTGGTTACCCAGGTTAACCAAGGGCAAGAGGAAATGGGCGGGATGATCAGCTTTCAACAGACCATCCAGTGTCCATCCATGCCTCTGAGCCAAGGGGACAGAAGTCCAGAGAACTCAGCTCTCACCTGGTCACAGGGATCGCTTCACGGGGACAGGAGGCCTGTGTGAGTCTGGGCCTCCGGGACTGCACCACCTCCCCCTGGCTGCACTGGATGCAGCACCAGGAGAGATGATGGGGACAGGGGAACAAGCAGCACTGTGGCAGGCTCTCCTAGACTTCCAAAGTGCTCCTCAGCCTAGCACAGGGTCAGAAGCTGCACCCCAGCAGGGGCACTAACACAAGGTAACAGCAAAGTACCCAAGTGTGACTACAGGCAACTCAGAGTCTGCGGGTTCAGCCAGGAGTGGGTACTTAGAACCTCGTGCTATGACCTCATAATATCCAAACTACTCCTTCGCTTACTCCAGACCCTACATTTCAGTGACACACATTTCTGTGCCTGGACCCAAGTCTCCCAGGCCAGTACCACGGCCAACTATTTGATGGTATTATCACATCAAAGAGATGATTAGGGGCACCTGGGTGGCTCAGTGGGTCAAGCCTCTACCTTCAGCTCAGGTCATGATTCCAGGGTCCTGGGATGGAGCCCAGCATCTGACTCTCTGCTCAGCAGGGAGCCTGCTTCCTCCTCTCTCTCTGCCTGCCTCTCTGCCTACTTGTGATCTCTGTATGTCAAATAAATAAATAAAAATATTTAAAAAAAAAAAAAAGAGAGAGAGATGATTAAACTGCATGCATTCAGGGAACATTGTCAGCTTGTTCCCCACCCCTTAACCCCTCCCACCAACAGGACCCTGACGCTTCCTGGAGGCCTCCCCTCTATTCTGGGATGGTCTGGATGAACTAACACCATGCCCAGACTTAGGGGTGCACCAATTAACACTAATTCCATCAAAGTCCAGAAAAAGCATCAAGGAAATGTCTGCTGAAACTTCTGGGAAACCATCACCTTCTCTTCCTTCTCCTGGATGATGGTCAAAGAAGGTGAAACCCCAACTGGGGGAGCTGGGAAGACGACACCCCACTGTGTGAAGGGAACATGACAAAAGAGACAGAACGAAGCCAGATCCTCACCTGAGAACAGACTCACTTCTGAGCCTCTGAGTGGCACAAGCCAACCAGCCCTTTTGCATTTACGTTCCTGTCATGAGCACAGCGTGACCCTCCCTCTGCGGGTGGCTTGGCCAAAAGAATTAGTAAAAGTAGAAGACAAGCGCTCTGCTGGCATCTATCTAACTGAACACTTGAAGGAAATAATGTGAAACACTGGAGGAAAGAGGGTAAAATGTTCCCATTTTATAACCTACACATCAGTGTTGCTCCTCCACAGACAGCACTAAAAAGCCAGCTTGCCAACGGCTGGCCTGGCACAGCGGCAAGATGCACGGGGTAAATAAAGTTGGAAAGCGTCTACCTGAAGTGGTTTCCAAAAGGGCTGCCTTAGGAGGAGGGCAGTTAGCTACCCTGGGGATCACCTGGAGAAAGAGAACGTGGCCACAGTCCCCATACCCCCAACCTGAGCTGGCCCAGGGACCTCATGGCAAGAGGGGTCAAGAGAGCTAATGGAACGGAAGAGGGCGGGGGGGGGGGGGGGGCAAGAAGAACCCAGATGCCATGTGTGCAAGAAGAGCTACAGCCAGCTTGGCCAGAACCAAGTGTGACCAGAGGTGTGGGTAGGGGATGGAGCTGAAGTTATGTATGAGTATAGGCAGGGCACTGGGGGTACTAGAGCCTGGAAGAGGGCTGCCAGGCCGCCTGCTGCGCTCTCGGTGTGAGCCATGGTCACATACACATGAGTCTTCCATGAGAGGACCACAGAACCAGCCCCTACCACCACCACCGCCGCCATAGAGTCAAGGCCGGCCACAGCCAGCCACCTATGAAATTACTCTGCTCACTGTGGACGGGTGACCAGGATCTCCACAGCAGTCAGGAGCTGACCCATCACAGGGTATGACCTGGAAGAAGCATCACCCGCTTCCTGGCCCCGATGAAACCCAGGGAAGGGGGTGTCCAGAAAGGGTCTGGTTTGTCATGGGACTTTTAAAAGAGTCCCAAGGTAGCATTTGAACAGTATCTCCAGGGTCCACAGACAGGCAGGAATTTAAGATTAAGAGTCATCTTTTGTGTCAGGGGTGAAAAATGCCAGCCAAGAGACAGGAAGGACAAAAACGCCTCACACCTTTTCCTCAGCCAGTTCAAGAGACAGCACAAAGCATTTCAGGTACAACTCTTCTCCCAGCCTGACATAAAAATATACCATAGACAAATCCAGCATGAGGATCCATACTCGGGTAGGAGAGTGGAATGCCTACCTTGTACCGACTATGCTCTCTCAGGTGACAGGGGAGGCGGCAGCAGGTGGGTGAGGCCTGGTGGGGGGTAGGGAGAGGAGGATTCCCAATTCCAGTGTGATCCCTTCTAGCTGTGTGTCTACTGAGCCTCAGTTTATGCACCAGTAGTACCCCCCCTCCCTGTGCTGCTATACAGAGTGAATGTTTGGAATTCATGAGAAGTGCTGGAAAGTACTGGCCCCTAGTATCTGCTCAGTAAGTCTTGCTCCCAAGACCGGCCCTTCTCACAGGAAGATCAACAAGCTTCTGAGCACCAGCTCGCTATGGAAGTCACAGAAACAAGGGGATTATGTCAGGCTCCACTACCAAGGAGCCTGCAATCCCAGGAAAACATAATCAACAAGACCTGTTATCGGCGGGAATGTAGGGCTTTTAAGTTATGTAGAGTGCCTGAGGGCAACTGTCTGGGATGAAAGTGGGAAAGGTTTCTGGAAAAGGAGAGCCGAAGGAATGACAGAAGGCCACAAATGTGAGCTGCAGAGGGTCCCATCCCAGGTGTCACGCACAACAAGAAAGGTTAGCTTACAGATTTAAGTAGATGCTGTTCTGATGATAAGATACAACTTCATTTCAAAGCATGACTAGATTAAGAGTAGCTTCTTTCCTTGAATTTTCTCATAAAGCAACTATTGGAAGTACATCTGCCATTATGTGGAAACTGCGTATTTCTGATCATAGGAATGGATCCTGACAGGCAAAAAGGTTAGAAGCCACTAGGCTAGAAGATATCAAAGGGAGAAAGGTTGTGGGAACTGCAAAGGAAATAGAAACACGAAACTTAACATTTAAAAACACTTTGTATTTATGAGGTTAAACCTCAGAAGACACAGCGGAGTCCAAATTCCCTGCTGGGCACCGCTTAAGTGGGAGGCAGGAGACTGTCATTAAACCCACCACCTCTGAGCCAGGTATAGGCCCATAGGGTCCTCTGCAAAACCAGAGAGGTCACTAATCTCTATCCTCCCCTAAAATGAAGACAGAGCATCTACCTGTAGGACTAGCTCAGAGAGCAAACCAGGAAGCAAGGTGTCCACGCGGTACCTGGCACATAGCAGGTGCTCTGCGGGCTGTGGCTGTCCACTCTGCAGCCTCTGGTGGATGGATAGGGGAAACCTCACTGCAGTCCCAGGAGCGTTCAAAGGCTTTCAGCCCCACCTGCCTGGCAGTGGCACATCACCTGATGTGACCCTTCTCCTTTTTTAGTGGGCTCTTCACACAATCACAGAATCTCCAGGAACTCTTGGGTAGAAGTCTGGGGGTCCAGACGAAGGCCCAGGCATGTCTGCACAGCCACCTGGCACAGTGGTTCTGGACTGTCACAAGCCAGCTCTGACAATTTTATCAAGGGCTCCCCTAAGTGCAGCTGGGCCTGCCTCCCAGGACCTCCTGCCTTCCCCTTCTAGATTTGCCTCAGAAAGCCAGATGAAACAAACCAAATCCCAAGGTACAACAGCTCTTCAAATACTTGAAAGCAGACCCCAGGCCCTTCACAGAGCCTGACACTTGCCCCCTTCCCATTCCACTGCTGAGAAGGCAAACTGTTGAAGGATGTGCCAGCCATCCCTCCAAATTCTGTTTCCCTCAGGTCAGAGACAAACCAAGAATGGACTTCCTGTATCTGAATCTAAAAGTTTTCATTCTGAAAACTCAAATTATGACGTGTTCTAGAAGTCATTTCATGCTCTTCAGAACTCTGAACTACCTCTGAATAAGACACATGAAGAACTGTCCCATTTGGACTGAAGAGCTGTAGCCCTGCAAGACCACCCCTGCACCCCCTCAAGCCCCACCCCACCTCAGACTGCCCATGTGCACATTCTCTTCCTGTTCCAGGTCCCTCCAGGGCAGGGGCTGGGCATCTCCAGGTCCAATCCCCACCCCACACCCAACAGCATAAGCAATTGCTAGAAATGTTTCTTCAACTGCTGAGCCACCTTTTTCAGTTTTACCATATTTCTCTAAAAACAGTGTGTACCAGTTGGTGACTGAGATGTTAGTGTACGGCCTCCCCAGACCTAGAATTCAGAGACCACTTTTAAGCATCGCATGCAGAATACTGGTACGTCTTCCTCCCGCAGGAAATTCCCTCCAGTTCTCGGACTTACCGCGTCGATGCTTGCTCAGTTCTACATGTGTACCCTGACAGTGAACAGGAGGAGCTTCAGATGGGGGCTCCAAGTGGCCAGGCTGAAAATGCACGGCCTATGCAGTCACTCACCAAGTCACAAAGTCAGTCACCCGTTCCAACAACCAGCTGAGGGGTCCCAAAGGGACCAAACAGATTCAGGACAGCACAGGGCAGGGGGTGGGGGGAGGCACAACTTCTACAAACAGAGACAAAGCCACAGCTTCAAGAAGGCGATTCAGAGTGGGGGCTGGGCAGAGACCTGCCCACAGAACTGCCCATCCCTAGAAACTGGACTGAGTTCTGGTTCTGGCTAAACTGGAGCTCTGTCTGAGAAGATGCTTATACAGACACCAAAACTGAGGCACCTCTCCTTCACCTAACCCCAAGGCTAGCACCCTTTAGGTGCATGTCCTGCCGCACACAGCCACATCCTGAGCCCAGGAACCCAGGTGACCATGGAGCCTTTTCACATCTGCATCAAGACAAAGGCCCCTTCCCACAAGCTGATCTTGGAACAGTCCTCCAGGCCTCTGTGACTTCCAGCCAGGATAACATACTCTGATGACAACTAAAGTCACTTTTGAGGACCAACAGGAGACCTCTGCGGAAGACAGACTGTAAAATCCAACTTCTTCTGAGGGACAGAGTGAGTCAGAACAAGGACTTACACCTGCTTCACAAGTCACACTTGTTACTTGCCTGTCCCAAAGTCATAAAATGCCACACGGCTCTCTTCAGACATCCTGGCCACATATAAAGAGCAAAATGTCAGAAATGTCACTGCACCTGGGCAACCAGAATGATCAGAGAGCACCCACGCATTTAGCTTTTATACCCCCTACCGTGTTGGGGACAATCAGAACCTACAGCCTTCCCTTTTACAATTTTTAACAATCCTCCTTTCAGCAAGATCAACAGCGTTTCAAGTTAATATAAGTGCATGCAAGACTTATGAAAAGTTCCATTATCAGCTGGCAGATGCACACCACAGTATGCTCTGGCCCAGGATTCTGTCCCTGCCAGAAACCTTAAGATGGTCCCAGGACAGGCTAATATCATCAACCTATTAGATCTATCACAGGTAAATTTAAACCAATTTGTAATCTCATATAAACTTACATGGGACAGAAAAGGCTCCCCACATCTTTTCTTGCCAGCTCAAGAACACTGCCCTCTCAGGCCTCTTCAGAAGCCATCTCTTCACCTTTGAGGGCAGTGTGGTGACATTAAGAATTAGAAACACTGTCAGTTAAACTTTGGGTAAGTCCCCAACTTTAGAGCAGTCACCTCAGATGAAGTCAGCAGAAACAAAAGCAGCTTGTCCTCTCCTGGCCACAGGAGGCACCCACTAAACAGCACTGACTGTCATCATGCCGTTGGCTTCCGCACCTGCAGGAAGGGGAGACCAGCTGCTCACTCCACCTCCCTTACGGGGAAGTGCAGGGAAGCAGGAGACCCTGCGGAAGTGCTGCAAAATCATATACAGTATGTATCTCTGTGCCAAGTTCTGTTAGAATTTTGCTATTTTAAGATCACAGAATGCACCTTGCATTAAAAGAAAAAACTTTTAAAACAATTCATGTTAGAACATGCACCCTGGTTCACATTCTGGAAGGAGTTTTATGGGTGCATATACCAGTTCCCAGTCCCACTTTGTAGACAAGGACCCTGCAGCCCAAAGAAGCTAGGTAACATCTTAAATTTTTAAATGCCCAGGTAGGAAAATTATCATTCCTTGTGTGTCTCTCTGTAGAGGCCTCTTGGTCTATGACCACCTCCCACTGGCACCTGATGTCTGCGGAACTGTGAGAAAGAAAGTAGTTTTTGAAGTTTCCTGCTGGAGAGCCTGACCACTGGGAGGCCTTTCTTTACACAGACATCTTCTGCAAGTTCAAGTCCCTTCTTCCCCCTCAGTGCCTTCTCTGGCCTCTCTCTGGTCTGATTACAGAGATGCTCACCTGCTCTGAGCAAGGCCTGCCTTGTGCAATTATTCAACTCGTTATGAGGATGCAGTACCCACGCCACCGTCTGTCAGACCTATTCTCAGATGCCAGACTAACATCTGTGTTCTTCACAGTTCTAGAGAGTTCTGAATTAGAATACTCCAAGACTGAACTTCAGCGCCTATTAGAGTCACAAGGGCTTCATAGGCCAAAGGAGGATTCTAGGGTTCCGTCAGTTTAACCAGCACTTAGCACTCTAAAGCGCCTAACGATTCTGTTCTAGAGAAAGAACAAACAAACCATGTTCCTGAAGCCCACATTCTGGTCAGGAAGACAAAACCCGAACTTCCATGAAATAAAGAGTGTCCAATACAGACAAAAATCTAATCACCCGCTGAGGAGACTGTGCTTGGACGGACGGACTCCAATTTCTGGGCGGAAGGAAGACATGGCCCTCAACTCTATCCACCAAGATTAAGCTGGGACAAAGGCGCACATTGCACTTCAGGGATTTCTAACACCTTGGCGGACACAAACCACACAGAGGGTAAGGCTTAGATTGTTCTGAAAAAACTATTAGCTGCTTTTTGAAAAGGAGTGTAGAGGATTTACTTTATTACTGAGTTGGCAGAAATTATTAACTCAGAGCCCGTTGAAATTCAAATACCCTAGAGGCTAGAATTGTGAACATAGAGACAACTTTACTCTCAAGAACCCTTCTGTCAAGAAGATGGTCAGTTTGTTACTTCACTAACTTCTCAGATACTTGTGGATATTAGGTCAGTTGCCTGACATTGATTTTTCAAGCAAAGGCTAAGTTTATTAACCATAATTGCATGCCCATAAAGGTAAGCATTACATGACACAATTCTCTGTCGCTTCTCTCAGAAGAGGTTTAATTTTAGTGTTGGCTCTTCAACACTGTCCCCATTTTTTTTTCCATGAGCATCTTAAATATGTGTCAACTAACTATCCCAAAGTGGAGTTCATAATTGGGCAAAGTAGAGAAAAGCAGCTGTGCACCAGCAATACCTTCTTGGAGCTACCTTGCTCTCATGTGAGTCCAGGCCAATCCAGAGAACCTGCAGAATTATGGCTGCACCATCTCTGCCGGTAACCTATTCTGCCATGGCTCCAGTTTCTGTATGCGGTTTGCTCCAAGCCACGCTCCTGTCAAAAGGTTCTAACAATGCTCACGGAAGGTCACTGGCAATGGCACATTTAAAGGAGGCACTTTCTTCATCCCTCATCTCAGAGACAGTTTCCCAGTTCCATCCACCACACTTATATCAGAACTCTATGCACACCCATTAGTGATGGAGTCCCTCGAAACAAACCATAAGAAACGTGAACGCTATCCCATGGAAACAACCACGGGCTTCTATGAATGCAAAATATCTGCATACACTAAAATACAAAAACCTGAGATATGTTTCCTTCTCCCTCTTCTGGCTAACCCCCCTTCCTCCTCTCCCTCCCCTCCCCCCAGGAACCCTTTAGATTACAGCCTTACACAACACTGGAACCCCCTCAGGTCACTGCTCCACCTAATCTACAACATCATGACTGCCTGTCAAAGTGCCTCCTGATCCCAAAGCTCTCCTAGGTGGCATTAAGGATCAGTGCTAATATCTCCGCAACCTCTCAGATTCTCTCAAAAGCAAACAAGCACGTAGAATTCAAGAAATTAAACTCTGGACAAAAGATGCAAAAGTCACCAGGTTCCATTTCTCACATCACTTGCTTTATCCTCTAACATTTCAATCTTGGGAACCACAACAGCACCAGTTACTGCAAAAAATTCTGGAAGGTTTTATATAGCTTGTGCCTACTCCACCCCCGAAGTCATAACAAAAATGTATACATTTGTTAAAAACAATTACCATCAAGTTAATCTTAATGGGGCCTCAAGACTAGGGATAAGAGGATTACTTATGATACAAAAATCAGTCTTACAAAGACCATAACTCCTCAATTTCTACCAAAATTGTACAAGCCAATGTGAATTACTCCAAAAACACCAAGTTTAAAGCTTAGTGCTAAGAGTAATTAATTAGTCAAACTCACATAAGGGAAAACAAAAACCCTACAGTAAGAGAAACCTGAGTTACCTGGCCCAAGACAGTTTTTCTTCCATTCCCAACATATTAAAAAGTGATCTCAATGGCCACTTCCTGGTCTCCCAGCAAATGCAGGGGCTCACTTCATACCTGGATGCCACAACATCTTCCTATTGCTCAACCTGCTCCTACCACAGGGGAAAATGACCCCTACTGCCAACAATCCCTTGGAGAAAATATGAGAACACTGTGAGTCTTCCCCTACACACACGAAGGGGGGCAGAGGAGATCCCTCTGCAAACAGTAGCCTCGGTGGAAGGCCATCTGAGAAAGCAACACCCTGGGGTTAACCCTGACGGTCTAGGTGACAAACTACCAAGCTGGGACCCTCAGGCAGGGGAAGGGATAGCCAAAGGAGAGCTCTTGAAGGAACTGGAGACAAAATAATCACCTCTAATTCACACCAAAAAGCGGGGCTCTGGCTTGATTAGAAACGCAATGGGCATTTAGGGCCAGAAAGGTAACAGGAAGGATCCCACTCTCCCTAAGATCATCTGCGGTTAGGAGCGATTCCAAGAGGGATCCAGCAAAGGCATGTCCACTCGCAGAACCAAGGAGGGGGACTCTCCACGCGCCTTGGGCACCCGGCTAAGGGCAAAGTAACCTGGGGGGTTCCCTCTGAAGCCGGGAAGGTGCTTCCAGCCGGGAGAAGAGGGAAAGAGGACTTCCCTGATCACCCAGAAGGCCAAGACACAGGCGGCACAGGCTCCCGGAGTCATACCCCGGACACCAGTTGCTCCACAGCCTTTCTCCCTCCCCTCCCCCCACGCCAGGAGGACTTCCAGGGGGTCGCGAGTCCCCGGGGAAGGGGAAAGCGGGTGAGCTCCGTCAGAAGCAACAAGGGTCGTAGAGCTGGAGCGAGAGAGAAGGGAAAGCTCTGGCCTCAGCTCCCGTCTGCTCCCTCCGCCCAGGCCGCACGGAAGCCTCGGCCTCACGTACCGAGCGCCGCCAGACTGCCCGACCTGCCCCCGGCTCGGGGCCGTGGGGCGAGAGACCGAGATGGCAGCGGCCCTCTGTGGTAGGTGGGCGTCAGGCCGGTACCCTGAACCCCGGCTGGCGAGGGACATTGGGGAGGGGGAGGGTCCCGGGCCCACGCGGCCTCCGTCCCGGCCCGCGCAGCGGGTACTTACGTTGCTCTGGGGGTCGATGGCCTGCAGCAGCCGGTCCCTGATCTGCTGCGGAGACGCCGGAGCCGCTGTCATTGCCTGGGCGAGGCGGGGGGGAGCGGCCGGGCCAGCGGGCGGGCGGACTGAGGCGGGGGACGGGGGTCACTCACTCGCCGGCCTCCGGGAGCGGAGCTTCATGTTCCCCGCGGCGCCGGGGGAGGAGGGGGCGCGCGGGGTGGCGGAGAGGGGAGCCGGGGCTCGGGCCCGGGGCGCCACCGCCACCAGAGGAGGAGGAGGAGCCACCGGAGCCGCCGCCGCTGCTGCCGCCGCCTCGAGAACCAAACTCCAGTGAGCTGCCCCCGCGCGGAGCACTCTGGGTAACCCGCGCCGCACGCAGCGTCGGCGCCACGCTGAGGAGGTTGGGAGATGGGGCGGGCGGAGACGCCGGACCTGGGCGGGGCCGCGCGCGAGCCCCTCCCTGTAGCCCCACGCATGCGCGCGCAGGCGCGCTGGTCCGCCGTCACGCCCCGCCCACCACCCGGCGGAGGGAGCCGTTGGGAGGCGGTTGGGCGGGGCAACGGCCGCCGCCAGGAGGCCCCGCCCCCGGCTGGGCGAGGGGGAACTGAGGTTTCCGACGGAAACGCGCGGTGCGCGCCGAGTCCTTGAACCTGGGCGCTCCATGAGGCCGCCTCTGCGCGGGGGGGAAGTGGGGGGGAGCGGCGGAAGGACTCCTCATTGAGGAGGAAAGCCTTCCCCGTACAGACGGAGGTGACGGGAGTCGCGGGCGGGAGAAGCGGCTAAGTTTTCCGAGCCGGGGGTCCTCAGCCCCTTGATCGCTGTTCCTGGGGGCGAGGAAGACCAGACCACCCTGTGATATGTGCGGAAGGGTCATCTCAGGAGCGCCGGAGACCGCCCCACCCTTCCAGAGGGAGTCGGTGCAGGCGGGGGTCTGCATCGCTTCGCGCGCTGGGATCACGAAAACATGACTGCAAAGCGCCTCTCGGGGGAGCCGTCACGCCAGCTAGGAAAGCCCCAAAGCCAGCCCTGTGAGCCTACCGACCCCAGGGTTGCAAACCTGTGTCAACGCTAAGGTTTCTCATCTTGGGCACCAATGACATTTGAAGCCGGATCACTGTTGCAGGGGCAGTCTTGCGCATTTTGGGATATTCAGCATCCTGGGTCTCTACCCACTAAACGCCAGTAGCACTCTCCCCACCAGTCAGATGAACCAAAAATGTCCAGTCATTGCCCATGTCCCCTGTTGAGAACCACTGGTTTAAAAGACCCACCCTGCTCGGCATGGAGGTGCTGGAAAAATGAAACCCTCCTTCTCTGAACAAAACCCTTCACAAAGGAGGAAACTGAGGCCCAAGTTCACACAGAGTTCTAAGTCAAACCCATAATTGTTAAAGGTCAAGTCTAAGGAGTCTCCTTCCCCACCCCCACCTTACTGCCTTCTTCTACTGCTCTCTGCTCACTCTGGAAGCCCTGTGAGGAACACTTATGAGAAGGGGTGAGAAGGAAGGATGAGTGGATTATTAGCTGCAGCCTCCGGAGAAATAATCTTTTTTGTTGTTATAGGAACACCTAGATTTAAAACAGGAGGGAAGCAGCTGATGAGAACCACAAGCGCCTTGGATCTGTGCTACACCTGTTAGTCTTACATTTGTCATGCTTCTGGGAAGCATTTTTATTTGGAGAAACGGCTGTTTCTTGTACGTGGTTGTGGCTGCTTCCTTCTGGACATGTGAAGTTTTACATCACACTTGTAGGAGAAAATAAACACGGGCAAAATACTTAAATTTACTCTTTCTCCTAGAATGAGGTGCTTTGTGTATGTGGTCCAGGTTGGAAACCAGCCCATTTGAGATACTCTTCATCTCATTTTAGATAAGCAAAATAAACAAGCTCTCCCCAAGCATAGTCTGGTCCTGCCTTTCTTTCAATTTCTAACTCAGATGTTCAAGATCTTATTTTTTTAATCAAGGATCACATAGAAGCAATTTGTTTTGCATGGGTCAGGTCATTCGAGAAAGGTTTGGAAAGCACTCAACTTACCTGCTCTTTTTAAACTAAGAAGCAACATTAAGATGACTGAGTTCTGCATGGCCAGCTGTATACACACACACCCAGACATAGATATGCAGTTCAGCTCCATAGATATGGCACAAAGTGGGGCTCCATAAATATTTAACAAATGAATATTAAATGTACTGTATACACTTTAGGATGCACATAGACACAGAGCTATAGAGATATATATAGATATAGTTTTATTTCACATTTAACATAGATGTAGTGGTAAAAATTAAATCAGATGGCCATTCAATCAGAGTCTTGAGTCTTGAAAACGTTAGCTTCTATTAGGTCCAGGATAGATACCGAAGTTCACCTAGCAAGACCTTCTGTTTCAAGGAGGACATACTTGAAATGGCTATCAGTTATACAAAGGTGGGGGGCTCAAGGTAAATCCTCTTGTAATGGTCCTTCCCCAGCAACGTGCCCTTTAAATTAGTTAGGTCCAGAGAACATCCACCCCACCCTGTTCTGAAAGGACAAGATATTCTGTGCTTGTGATGCCCCTGACAATGCTGCCTTACTTCCCAGTGAGGTGGCCCCTCAAAAGTAAGAGGCACTGAGTCCATGACTTGGCTCTTGCCATGGTAAGTGGCAGGAACGTAGCTTTAGGAGCCTGGGTGCAGAGCATCCTCAGCCAGGCTTGGCAGTGAGGATGTGGACTCATTCTCCCTCCATGAACTGCAGTGGCTCAAGCGGGATAGGCAAGGGCATCAGAGAGGAAGCTGTGGGCCGGCCAGCTCCCACAACTGCTTAGGACCAGTCTTCAACAGCGACACCATATGGTGGCAAAAAGCAACAGGAGGGGCCCGCCAGGTGGACTCATTCATTCATAAAGTGAAAGGCAGCTGTGACCCCTTAAGACACCCACACCCCTGGGAGTTGGGCAATTCAAAGGCAAGAAAGTAACTGGACTTACCCCAATAAAGTATGTGAGGGCCTCGATGACTAATAGGAAAAATGAGCGCGAGGAAACCACCACCTCACTTTGACCGATTTGTTCGCTCTGAATTTAACATCTGATGGGAATTTTGAAAAACACTCTCATGAATTAACTCATTCAACCCTACTGATGAGCTCAGAAGCACCCAGAGATGGGTTTCAGAGTTCCGCCTGGCTTTCTTTGCAGCAAGGCCGATTGACGCTAAAAGCGAAAAAAAATTTCAATTGGTTTTGAATAGCCCCTGAAACGTCACTGCTTTTATGAAGGGGCTCCAAAGACAAACAAGAGAACTCAAAATAATTTTACTGTGTCTTCAAGTAAGGGGATACAAAGGCACATTAAGAGAAACAGGAAACAGGTTGGGGACCCAGGAAGACACTGCTCTAACTGTATTGTCCAAGCAGGTAGGTGCCCCAAAGGGGGGACAAAGCCACTCTGGAGCCAGGAGTATCAAGAAAGATGTTTGACAGCATTTCCATATGTTCATACCCTTTGCCCCAGTATTTCCCACCTTCTAGAAATTTATCCAAAGAAAGCAATCACTGTAGACAAACATGTATATACGGGTAAGTTGACGGCAGAATCATTTATAATATAAAGGCAAGCGATCGGAAGTAACCCAAGTGTTCAGTAAAAGGAAAGTATGTAAATAAATTAGGGGTCGATTCCTGCAAATGGGAAGGTTATGGATGGGAAGGGACCACGGGATTCTATAACTCCACCTGGGTAGTGGTCTTGTCTTATGGGTGTATGCAACATGTAGAAATTCACAAAGCTGAACATTATGCTTCAAAAATACATAAATAAGGGACGCCTGGGTGGCTCAGTTGGTTAAGCGGCTGCCTTTGGCTCAGGTCATGATCCCGGCGTCCTGGGATCGAGTCCCACATCAGGCTCCTTGCTCGGCGGGGAGCCTGCTTCTCCCTCTGCCTCTGCCTGCCACTCTGTCTGCCTGTGCTCGCTCATTCTCTCTCTCTCTCTGACAAATAAATAAAAAAATTTTTAAAAAAAAATACATAAATAAAAGGACCTAGATAGAGACAGATGATAGATAATCTTAACCATTGAAATCAGTATTGAACAACATGGAATGCTCCCATATTTCATATTAAATGTTAAAATGCAGCATATAAACCATATACATTATGATCTTAATTTTGGTTTTATACAAGTATGTCTACTCAATGCACCTGATGCACAGAAAAACTACTGGAAGGAAAGCAGCCAAAATATTTACAGTAGTTATCACTGGCAGGCAGGATAACAGATGATTTTTCTTCTAATACTCGTCCCTAAAGTTCCACATTTTCTAGAATGAACGTGCGGGGCCTCCCCTTATCTCATTCAGTGCTGGGGTTATTCTGACCTCTAGTAGCCTCTAGCTGTCACCTTCGGACTCAGATACTGCTAACTTGAAGCGTGCCCATAATCTCCAAAATCCTGAGCAGGGGTTTACTATCAGGCCTGCTGATAGCTGTCCATCTAAGTCCTAACAGCCCATGTTTTGCCTACTGCCCCAGTTTTGTATTATCCTTAGTGACAAAAAGAGTAACATTTATAGAGTACCTATTAAGTGTCAGGTTGCACACTGAGGGCTTTACCTGAGGACCCAGACAAACCCCTCTGGGCAGTCAGGTTCTTGTGTCAGCCTCTCCTCTTAACTCGGTAGGGGGAAAGGGGGAGGCTACAATTTGCTTTAGAGAATGCAGTGGAGCCATGCTCTGCCTGGTCCAGGCTAAAGCTTCAAGAAGGCCTAGCAGTTACCACCCAACTCACCAAATCCACTCCTATCAATCTTGCCAAGAAAACCAAAAAGTACACTCAGAGATGTGTACAGGTAAATGTCCACAGCAGGACTATTAATGGGTGCGAGGTACACACACCGGTTGTCCATCAACTGGTGAACAGATGAAGGAAATGTACATCCACAGGCTGGACTATCACTCAGCCATAAGAAGGAATGAGAAGAAGGAGCCTGGGTGGCTCAGTTGGTTAAGCAACTACCTTCAGCTCAGGTCATGATCCTAAAGTCCCAGAATCGAGTCCCACATCAGGCTCCCTGCTCAGTGGGGAGTCTGCTTCTCCCTCTGACCTCTCCCCTCTAACGCTCCCCGTCTCTCATGCTCTCTCTCTCAAATAAATAAATAAAATCTTTAAAAGAAAAAAAAAAAAAGGGAATGAGAAGAAATGAAAAAGAGGAAGCAGCAGTCTGGAAGCATCTACCTTTCCAGACCTGGGAGTGGGGAGCTGCCATGGCAGAATCCAGTGACTACGCTAGAGGGCCGCTCAGCAAGAGATAGTAGCCACAGGCCTCTGTGAAGAACATAGTTACTGATGACAGAGAACATGGAGCCTCATATGTCTAACCCCAGCAGACTGGGACGCCCTCGGGGAGGTGCCAGGCATGTGAGCTGAGAAGCCCTTGGGGCTCAGAGCCAGCCCCACTGTGCCCCATCCAATTGCCTGCCCACAGAACTGTGACTCAATAATACAGGTTTTAAGCCACTTAGTACTGGGGTCATTTGTTACTCAGTGCTAGCTAACAGAGACACAGTTGCTAATGTCTCAGTCTCAGACAGTAAGAGACACACACAGCCCCTTCACCCACAATTGTACGGCTGGGATTCCAGGCTGGATCTTTCTGATTCTGGACAATGCTCTCCAGCTCTCATGGCTCCTTAACTCCTGGGCCCCTCCTGCCAGGCATTTGTCTTTGGCCATGTGTCCCCTGTGTTTCTGTCCTCTCCTGAACTCATGCCCTGTCCCAATGATCTCGCCTGCTGACAGTTCTCTCCTCCAATCTGCGGAACACATGTCCAGATAGCTTATTTTCTTATAAGCTTTAATGATCTCCTTTATTACGCTGACCTTCAGGTAAGTACTGGGTAACGAATTATCACACATAAAGACAACACAGCACATTTCATCTTAACACATACACATACACATGAAGAAAATAAAGGATCACTCTGTCTCTCTTTTGATTCCACTTTTCCTACTGCAGCCCATGCTTTTTTTTTTTTCTAGTAGCTATGGGAACACGCCTATCGATCTCTTTCATTTACACTTTAATTCTTCAGAACACAGACCAGGTAATATGGTTAGGAAACTATAAAAGCGATTTTGTCTTTTTTAGTTTGTAGTCATAAGATTATTCTTCTTGCTTCTTCTTTTTTTAAAAAGACCTCCAAAAACTTGCTAAAGTAGTTTTTTGAAATGTTCCAGTAATCTCATCATTCAATCAAGTGATCTAAATCATTGTTAGATTAGAGGGCATCATTTTGCTTAACGCAGCTTTATGTTCTCTCAGTCACCCTTATGAAGCAAAGAAAGAAAATCAGGAACTGTTTTTAATTCACTAGTGAATGACTTTGATAAACATTTTATTAAAGAGTCTACAGCAATAAGGTAAGATAATCCTTTCTTCCTCAGTAAAGAACTGCAGGATAAAGTATCAATCTCTTATAGCTTTTTCTGCTCTAGATAGCTCTTGCTAACATGGGTTTGGATCTTCTTGCCCCCTGCTCTAAAAACTCAGGGGCCCCCCAACTTCATCTCACTTAAGCCCTTGGCCTTGGGAAGCCCCCTTGTCACACACCGCACATCACACTCATATACACTGCCCATGTTCCTGGCCAGCCTTATTCATCCCCAACCCTAGCAGTTGGTTTCCTCCCCTCCTGTCACACTGCTCACCTCACTAGCCAACCAGGTGACCTTGTCCTTGTTCCTCAGAGGAGGAACAAGTCATGTGACTGGATTTTGGACAGGATGACAACCCCCAGCCCAGAGCTCAGAGTTGCCAGACTGGCAGAGAAAATACGTGAACCAAGTCAGGTTACAAGTCATGGCCCCATGGAGCAGACCAGGGCCAAAGGACTGATGTCAAAAAGCCACGAGGTGCCAACCGAAACAGACAGGGGCCACAGTAAAAGGTCCCTAACTCGCCAATGGAAATGTCCCAGAAACAAAGGCTGTATTGTGCTGCAGCGGAGAAAGCAACGTGATGAGAGGTGAGATGATCCAGAAAGTATTTCCTACAGGCTACACAGAGAGAAGCGTCAAGCCTTGGCAACACTGGGTCAGGAGCCATCGGGGTCACAGAAAGAGAAACAGACACACAAATAGGAGTGATGACCTGTCCCCAACATTGCTGGCAAGTGAGGGACAAGGCAGGGACTCAGCACGCAGGCCCATGACCCCTTCCCCACCGTTCCTAAACCCCACGGCTCAGAAAGTCCAAAGAATTTCTTTAACTTTGCATCAGACCCATTTGGTTGGCAAAGCTCATCTGAAGCTGTTCAGTCTCCACTGGCCCAGCTCTGTGTGAATGTCAGGCTGTTTTGCTGCAGAATTATTACACTTTGAAGAGTGAGCGATAGCCCAGATGCCTCGGGGCATCGTGGCATATACAGCACATGTTGCTGGAAAGCAAGAGAGTTCTGAATTTGGAACTGGCTCTGGTGCCCCAGCTTCTGGACGGGTCTTCCCGGTGGGCTGGGCACGAGCCATGTGCTTTCTTAATCCACGCCCGCAAAGAGGTAGCAGAGCCCAAATAAAGGTGTTCGGGTGGGAGGGAGGCAGCATCAGAGGAGAGGAGGGTCAGGGACCTCCTTATGCCAGCTTAGCTGATGACCCCAGCAACTTTGGGCAAAGTCACTTCCCTGGATTGGCTTCAATTTCCTCAGCAGGAAACATGGGATAATGGCAATACTGTGGTCACCCCTTGTTGTGCCAAAGCATAAAGGTTATGCGTGTAAAGCCCTGACATGATGACTCCGACTTCTGCTCATGTAGTCAGATATAAAGGGCAGTTGGAGAAAGAACCCCAGGGGCACCTGGGTGGCTCAGTCAGTTAGGCATCTGCTTTCGGCTCAGGTCATGATCCCAGGGTCCCAGGACTGAGTCCCGCGTCGGGCTCCCTGCTTTGGGGGGCACCATGTGTCCCCCAACTGCACCCCCGCCACCCCTACCCTGGCCGGAACTCTCTCCCATGTTGTCCTGGCAACTACATAGATCCTTGTCTTAACATGAATCTCAGAACTGGATGATTGCACCAAACTGCTTGGACAAGATTTTCTTCTCTCAGTAAAGTGTCACAAAGAGAGTTCAGGAGACATGAGCAAGCAAATGTCCTATTTGGAAAGGGTAATCCAAAAGGCAGCCCATCTAACTGGAGCTGCTGCTTGCCCTGAGAACATCCCAAGCTTTGCCAAATTCCCAGGCTCATGGAAGAGGAGTCCAGAAAAGCACAAATGTTCCGGAAGCTCTATTTGTGGCTTTTTTCCTTTTTAACCTCAAGACATGGTGGTGGTGGTTTTCTTCACGTTTCCTAGATGCTCCGATGTTCCCATCTTTGTGTGTTTTTTGTCCTTCCTGATTACAAGAGTAATAAGATGTTTGGTGCAGACCATCAGTCAAGTACAGCAAAGTATAAAATAAGATTTAAAAACCACCGTCTGATGAGTACATGGGAAATCACAGCACAACACACATCCCTTTTTGTGTGCTTACAATTTTCCATAAGAAAGTTAAAGATGGGGCACCTGGGTTAAGCATCTGCCTTCAGCTCAGCTCATGATCCCAGGGTCCCAGGACTGAGCCCTGCATCAGGTTCCCTGCTCAACAGGAAGTCTGCTTCTCCCTTCCCCTCTCTCCTTCCCCCCTGCTCGTGCTCACCTACTCTTTCTCTCTCACAAATAATAAAATCTTTTTAAAAAAGTGAGTTAAAGATGGAAAAAGAGTCACACAGCAAGCAAGACCTTGTCAGATGTGTGCAGTCTCTGGCTGTTTTCACCCTTCAACAGCAGAACTGCATGGCTGAATAAAAGGCTGTGTGGTCCGCAAAGCCGAAAGTGTTTACTGTCCGTCCCTGTGTTGGGCCAGATAACAAAGATGTCCCAGAACCTGTAAATAAATGATACACGGCAAGAGAGAATTAAGGTTGCAGATGGAAGTAAGGGTGCTAGTCAGCTGACCTTAAGACAGGGAGATGATTCTGGATGCTCCTAGCAGGTGGGCCCAATGTCCTCACAGGGGTCCTTAAATGGGGAAGAAGGAAGCAGAAGCAGAATCAGATGGCATCATGACAAAGACCTGCACAGCCACTGCTGGCTTGGAAGGCAGAGGGAGGGGCCACAAATCAAGAATGTGGACAGCTTCTAGAAACAGCAAAAAGCTGTTTCTCTCAGTTTTCTCCTCTAGAGCCTCCAGAAGAAACCGGCTCTGCCAACACCTTGATTTTAGCCCAATGAGACCTATGTTGGACCTATGACCTCCAGAACTGTAAGATCATCAATCTGTGTTATTTTAAGCCACGGAGCTTGTGGCCATTTGCCACAGAAGCCAAGAGCAACTAATTCATGCAGGCTCTGAACAAGGAAAACTTACTGCTCTCTTTTAGAGGTAGTGCTGCCCAATTCGAGGTTTCTGCCATGAAAGGCACTTGAAATGGACTTGTGACTTGGGGGCTGGAGTTTTAATTTTAGGGGATTGGTCAGGGTATCTCCCTGATAGGGAAAATGAAATAGCCATGTGTGGCTAGTGGCTACTGAACAGACATTGTCGTTACTCAAAGTGTGGTCCGGGGACCAGCGGCAGCATGGACATCTCCTGGGAGCTGACAGAAATGCAGAATTGCCGGCTGTGCCCCTCCTGTCAAATCCCCACTTTGCCAAGACTCCTAGGGGATTCATGGGGACACTACGGTCTGAGATGCTATGGTCAAAGCCGTCACCCCACTTCCAGGCAAATATTGCACTATGGAACATCGGGAGGCAAAATCCCTCTGTACCAGGTGTCAGGATCAGCTTTGCTAGACCACAGGGAGCTCTCTGAAGTTTTTAATGCCTCGAAGCATACTATTAGCCAAGGACATGAACTCATACCTCCGGAATCTCTGCTACGGGGCAGATCTTTGACCATATATTATGGGCTGAGTGGTGTCTCCTAGAAATTCGTATGTTAAAGCTTTAACTCCCAAAGTGAACATAAGTACTGATAAGGTCTGTAGAGCGGTAACTTAGGTTTAACCGAGGTCATAACGGTGGGCCCCGATCAATATGGCGGCGTCCTCATGCGGAGAGATGCGCATGCGCACGCATAAGCGCAAGCAGAAGAAGGCCACGTGACCGCTCAACAAGGCAGCCCACGTGCATGCGCACGCACAGAGGAAGGCCACGTGAGCACACAGCAAGAAGCAGCCCTTGGTGAGCCATGCAGAAAGGCCTCACCAGGAACCAGCGCTGCTGGCACCTTGATCTTGGTCCACCAAGCCCCCAGAACCATGAGAAAATAAATGTTCTGTTGTTTAGGCAGCCCAGTCTGGGGCACTTTGTTATGGCGGCCTGAGCAGACTAAGACGCTATCTCATTTAAGGTTCACAAATCCCCATCCGGGAGGTTTTTTTAATAGAAGTAACGACAGCAGCGAAAATACTACCACTTACTGAGCGCCCGCCGTGCATTACGCAGGCGGTAGGTACGTGTCAAGGCTCTCTTCCTCACTGTCCCCTTTTCCAGGGGCAGAGATGCCAACTGCTGCTCCAGATCACTCTCCGTAAGGGACAGAGGTGTTTGTAATCTGGCTCAGACTTCCATCTTGCTAGTTTCTACCACAACCATCTTTTCCACGATTTTCTCTGATCCACACAATAAACTCGAATTAAATGCACCAACGCTTTATTCCATTTAAAATAACTTCTACAACTCCCCCAGCGGACCAATACTCTTGTGGCCCACATTTATCACTAATGGTCTCAACAATGTGAACTAACCACAGATGAACAGGACCCACCCATGAGATTTCTTTAAAAAATATATATATATATATTGTCCATTCTTGGGGTCAGCACATAGTCCTCTAGAGTCAGACAGCAAATATGTTTAGTTTTGCAGGCCAGATGGTCTCTGTCACAAGGACTCAATTTTGTCCTTGTAGCTCCAAAGGGGCCACTGATGATATGTAAATGAAAGGGTGTGGAAGCTTTCCAATAAAACTTTATTTATGGACAAAGAAACTGGAATATCCTTTCATTTTCTTCTTAATCCTTTTTTCAACCATTTAAAAATGGGAAAACTATTCTATCTTGTGGACCATGAAGACAGGTGGCAAGTCAGATGTGGGCAGCAGTCTGTTGACCCCTGGTCTGATACAAAATCATCCACCGGTCAAAAGGAAAACCAAAGAGCCATACTCTGGACTAGTTCTTGCTGTTTTCTAATTGAAAAACATGGACTTTGCATTTCTAACTTGCTCTAGACCCCTCCACCCAATTTCCCATGCAGGAATGCTCACTATTACCAAACTCTCATTTCCAGCAACTCTCAGAAAGGGGCTCAAAGCAGATCAAGTACTTTTCTCCCTGCCATAATGGAAATCAAGGGAATGATGAAAACAAATACCCAAGTAGAATTTACATCTTCCTTTTAAAGAGACCAGGCCTTTTGCTTTATACACAAACGGCGTACGTCTTTCATCAACATGGGAAAACATCAGGAGGCTTGTCAAATATTTCATAAACACAAATGTGGTTAAGAAGGAGATAATGAAACAGTTGAAATGAAAAGAAAATGCCTCACTAATGACAGCCACGCTGGCTTTTCAAATCCAACCACTTCGAGAGCCGATCTCATTATCACACTGTGCTGCCGGCGCAGAGGAACTCCCACTCAGGAGAATCACAGGGAGCCCAGAAGAGATCTCTCCCCTAACTATCAAGAGAAATAAAATTACGTTTTGGTCTATTAAGCTCACGCTTGAAAAGAACTGGCTTGATTTTCAGCAAATTCGAATGTGTTTATTAAAATCTAGACAAGGTGTGCCGATGACTTCACTTGAGTGCCTTTGCAGAGAAAGGGCCCCTCGAGATTCTCTATCATCCCCTAGCTCAGAGGTCAGCAAATGCATCACATAAATGGGCCAGAAAGACAACATTTCCAGTTCGGTGGGCCAGATGGTCTCTGTCACAACACTGCCACTGGAGCAGGAATGCAACTAAAGCAGGCTTAGACAATATGTATTTGAAGGGGCGTGGCTGGATGCCAATAAAACTTTATTTACAAAAACAGGTGGCGGGCCAGGCTCTGCCCGGGAACCATAGTTTCTGACTTCTGCTCTAGAATAGTTGGAACTGAAGTGCAATGACAAACCCACCAAAGGAGGGACATGCTTCACCTCTCAAGATGCCAAGGGGGAGGAAGCAAAAGGGGATTTCTAACATGAATCCCAAAGGGCAGGTACTGCAAACTGTGGCCTTGTGTTTATTCTCAACGTGCAGCTTCTCACCTTGGCAGCAACTCCATGTAACATGCTCCACAGCAAGCAGCAGTGGGCATTTAGTACTTAGATGGTGGTTGAGGTCCCTAACCATCAGGACCAAGGGAAAGCCAGCTGGCATGATGTCAACTGCAGTCGCTTATAGAACAAAACAGTTATCTGGGCGGAGCCTGAAATTCTCGTCCTTACTAACAGCTTAAGCAAACCGAAATAGCCTAATACCAGTCCCGGTCAAAGCTGATGGAGATCTAGAGTTCTTGTTCACATGAACATACATACGCATGAACAAATGAACAAAGATGCAAGTCGTCCAGATGCATTTTTCTTTGGGATCCTTAGCCCAAAGCTGTCAAGATGAATCTCTTTTTAAAAGTGACCCAAGGGGAGCCTGGGTGGCTCAGCTGGTTAAGCATCTGACTTGGGCCCTGGGACCAAGCCCTGCGTCGGGGCTCCATGCTCAGTGGGGAGTTTGCTTCTCATTCTCCCTCTGCCCCTTGCCACATTGTACACACATGCTCTCCCTCTCAAATAAATAAATAAAATCTTTAAAAAAAATGTGACTACAAAAATTCATTAGGGATGACATGCTAAGATGTTCATCACAGTGTTATTTATAATAGACAAACACTGGAGACAACACAAGTCTCCATCACCTGGGGACGAGTTAATCGTGGCACATCATTATAATGTTATTAAGAACGGTAATTGTAGGAAAAAATACAGAAATTTATTCTCAGATAAGAAAAGCAGGCTAGAAGGCACAAAGACAATTTATGTAATGAAAACGCATGCACCATACCCAGGGTACATGCACAGAGAAAGAGCCAGAAGGATGTGTCTGTACCTTGAGTGATGCTCTCTGAGGGAAGTGACTATTGGTGGTTCTATCCCTTAGAGCAAAGCAGTATAATTTTTTTATAATGAACACGCACGGATAGTAAGAAACTTGAAAACAAAACAAAAACCACTAAAGCTACAACAGCGGCACATACCAATGTGGCCTTCCTAGGAACTGCAGAAGCACCCATGAAGGGCGCCAACAAAGGTTGCAACAATGGGGATCCCAGGGGCATTGATAACCGTGGGCAAAGTACAAGTTCAAAGCACACAGAAAAGGACCAGCAAGAGGGCCACGGTTAAAGAGAGCTCTACGGACACAACGCAGTAATTAAAACCCAGCACCACGAAGCCTGTCTGGCAGGCCGGAAGATATGAAGGAAACGATGCCAAAATGAACACAGTGCTGCCTTAACCACGATCAAACTATGTTGCATCCAGGCAGACCTCGAGTTTTTGACAAACCCAAGGTTCGCGGTAACCAGTCTCCTGCTGCCATTTTCCCAACACCATCTGATCGCCTCGTGTCCCTGAGTCACATTTTGGTAATTCTCACCATATTTCAAACTTCTTCATTATGACTGTATTTGCTTTAGTGATCTGTGATCAGTGATTCTGACTCACGTCTGATCAGTCAGATGACCACAAAGCATTTGTCGGCAATAAAGTATTCTTTAATCAAGGCACACACGCCAGTTTTTCAGAAGTGAGGCTATAGCCCACCTCCACGATGCAGTGTAAACTTAACTTTTATATGCACCAGGAAGCCAAAACACACATTTAACTTGCTTTATTGCAATATTCGCTTGATTGGGGTGGTCTGGACCCAAACCCGTAGTATCTCCAAGGTATGCCCGTTTACTGATACAGATAAGGAAAATGCTGGAAAGGAAAGAGGAAGGCGAGAAAAGGTTTTCTATGTTGGAAAACTATTTCTCTAGTTTTTAAATGATGCCATCTCTCTTTCACGGCATGTGTGCAGGCTGTGCGCATGAACACAGGCGGAGTACAGAAGAGGCAGGCAGGGAGGACACCCAGGTTTTGAGCACTTCCTGGGTGCCAGGCATACTCGGTCAACCACTCAGCCCACATCTGAGCATGCTGAATCTCACCACAACCCCAGGCAGATAGGACTTCCAGACCCATTTTGGAGATTGGAAACTGAGGCAGAGAATGGGGAAGCAGGCACCCAAGGTCCCGCTGGCAAGGAGCAGAGATGGGACTTGAACCCACATCTAACTGGTCCAGAATGTGAGCGCTTAAATGCTGGGGAACCCTCGGCACCCGAAACTCAAACGTTGAAAATCTTTGACGTTAACGAGGGTTCTCGAAAAGCTTCCTCTTAAAGGTGCACGTCCGTGAGATGCAACTTTTAAAACGGACAGCAGCCTCCAAAGCCACACTGTTTGCGGAGGGCTTAACAATGAGATAACAATTCTCTGGAAAAAAAATACAACTATTGAAGCAAAATCTCAATGACAGCATTCTCTTCTCGGAGAATGATTCATCCCTGTAACGTACGAATGCCTCGCCTCACTGAAACCTCAGCACCAGTCTGAATAAGGCAGTGAGGTTTCCTTGCACCACTGACACGACCTGAGGAGTGACCAGCCAAGATCTCGGCACATCTGTTCTTGCTGACAAGGACACAGGCCTGCGTGAAGCCCGATTCAGCAGCTACGTTCCTGGCTACTGACAAACCATACGCCTGGGTTTGACAAGGGAATAAATTACAGAAGCGGTGGAGGAGAATGACGTCAGCTGAGCAGCCGTATAAGTAGATTTGGCCCTGGTCTTGCAAAACCCCACTGTTTCTCCCTGACTCTTTCAACACTCCCCAAAGCAGCCAGGTCCAAAGCCCATTTGCCCCATTCTGGCCTGACATAAGTATTAAGGAAAATCCAAAATGGGAAATCGAACATTGCCTCTCTTCTGACTTTCTGACAACCTCCAAAATGACTCCTTGGTGTTTCCCACAGTGTAATTCGAAACAACGCCAGTTGGAAGTTCTTGGTTAAAAAAAATGTATAAACGAAAGATCCTTTTTGGAAATGAGCTTTATTTCCAGTGCTGCTTAGTTCTGAAAAGTCTGCATATTTAGTTTCTCCTCCCACCAGGTTTACCTCCAAATCAGGAATTCAAAACCCACAACCAACAGATCAGACACCAACAGGATCTGGGTGTGGACAATCGGCATTTCATTCTGGCACAAAAGGACCTGCCTTCCTATGCAAAATGCTGTATTTCCTCAAATGAGGCTCACTGCTTTTCAACCTTGAAATCACTCACTTGAAAAGAAGACCCAAAATTCCAAGCTTTCAGACCTGGACCTAATTATCATCATGTAAGTCATTCATTCTTAAAAACTATACATTTAATGGCCCCAAGGGTTACTTTAACAGAGGGCTGCAAGGCAGGGCAAAATTTCTCGTAACACCCACATCTGCCCCTGCCAACTGTTCCATACCTCTCTTCCACGGAAATCAGTAAGGCTTCACCCTTAAAGTCCTGGGGATGACCTCAGAGGCACTGAGTGGCCAAGCAGAGCCCATCGAGACAGGAAAGGAATTTGGACACAAGCCCAGCAACAATGAACTTGCTTGTTATTCCTAAACACAGTCCAGTAAAGAGGCTGCATCAATCTTAAAAGCCAACCCTTCTGTTTCAGATCCCTGGATAAAAAATTATTTTGAAAAATCTGTATAATTTGAACCAAAAAAGGAGGGTTATTAAAAAATAAACCAAGAAATATCCAGAAATGAGTTTCTATTAAAAGCTTGCTAAATGAGAAATTCAATCTAAAAAAACAATCTACACAACGTCCTTTTATCCGTGGGGAATGCAATGTTATCACATCCCCTTCTATAAACCCTCCTAAAACTCCTTAAGTAGACAGCATTTCAACGCAGAAACCAAAGTGAAAATATCTTTGAAAAGAAAACAAGGACGTGGCTGGGAAGCCGTGTGCAGCTTGGCGAACATTTTTTTCCACCCACCACAAACTTGGGCTTTCTGGGAAGGTCGCTGGTTTTGCAGTCAAAACCATTCTTGAAGTCGTCAGGAACGGAGGAAGGGAGACTCGGCATCTGGGAAGGTGGTTCCTGGTTCCCAGGAAGGTGTGTGTCTGGGGTTCAGGAGCCAAAGAGCCTGGAAAAGTCAGAGGGCAGAGATGTCCATGAGGATGGGAAGGATGTAAAACTATAACTCAGAAAACATTTTCAGAAAATATTTTGTTACTGATATTAACATTATTTTATATTATTTATGACTCTATAAATAACTCTTCTGTTACACAACACAAATATACTTAACACTACTGAATGGTATATTTTATCTTATTTATAAAGTGGGGCTTGAACTCATGACCTTGAGATCATGACCTGAGCTGATAGCAAGAGTCAGATGCTTAACTGACTGAGCCACACGGGTGCCCCCAAAATGGTACATTTTATTTTATTTAAAGATTTTATTTATTTATTTGACAGAGAGAGAGAAAGAGATCACAGGTAGGCAGAGAGGCAAGCAGAGAGAGAGGGGGGAAGCAGGCTCCCCACCCTGAGCAGAGAGCCCGATCCGGGGCTCAATACCAGGACCCTGAAATCATGACCTGAGCCGAAGGCAGAGGCTCAACCCACTGAGCCACCCAGGTGCCCCATAAAATGGTACATTTTAAAAAGAATAAAAGCTATTTAAGAAAGTACTTCATCAGAATCTGTAACATTTTATTTTAGCCCATTCTTTATTACTACAAAGTCGATGATGACTTTCACAATTTGAAAAAAAATTATTTTTTTGAGTGAACAGATGATTACAGTTAACTCTGGTCATTGACGAAAATCTGAATGGGAAAGGCCTGGAAACTATATAGATGCCCATGAAATTGAGAATGGGTATGTTAAGTTATGACAGAGGTCTACAGGGGGAAACCACAGAGCTATTAAAAAGATATATATATGGTAACTCTGTTATCTTTGCAACATTTCTAAAAATCTAAACTCTTTCCAAGATAAAAAGGCTTTTTGAAAAAAGAACAACAGATTGTGCAGGACCACCACATGCAAAAGAATGAAGCTGGATCCCTATCTCACACCATATGCAAAAATAACCTCAAAATTGATCATAGACCTAACTAGTAAAATTAAAACTACAGAACTCTTAAAAGAAAACTTAGGCCCAAATCTTCATGACTATGGGTTGGGCAATGATTTTTAACTACAATACAAAAAAGCACAGGTGACAAAAGGAGAAATAGACAGATTGGACTTTATCAAAATTAAGGTTTTTTTGTGCTTTAAAGGACACCACCAAGAAAGTAAAAAGACAATCCAGAGAATAGGAGAAAATACTTGCAAATCATGTATCTGATAAGGGATTGGTTTCTAGAATATAAAAAGAACTCTTATAACTCAGTTATAATCCAGTTTAAAAAAAAAAAAAAGACAAAGGACCTAAACAGACATTTTTCCAAAGAAGATATACAAATGACCAATAAGTACATGAAGAGAGAGGCTCAATTTCATTAACCACTGGGGAAATGCTACTCAACCTTCACATCCACTAGGATGGCTCTAATGAAAAAGACTGACAATAACAAGCGTTGGCAAGGATGTGGGGGAAATTGGAACCATCATAAACTACTGGTGGGAAGGCAAATTACGGCAGCTACTTTTAAAAAGTAGTCTGGCAGAACCTCAAACAGATAAATATAGTAACCCTACGACCCACCCAGCAATTTCACTCCTGGGTATGTACCAGAGAGGACCAAAAACTTAAGTCTGTCTACACAAAATCTTGAACACCAGCATCTGTGTCAACAGCAGTGTTCATCAACAGTCAAAAAGTGGAAACATTCCAGATATCCATCAACTGATGAGCAGATAAACAGGCTGTGGCACAGACACACAATGACCTATTCTTCAGGCACAGAAAGGAATGCAGTGCTGATACACGCTACAACACGCTGGAACCTTTAAGACATCACGCTGCATCAAAGAAGCCAGACACAAACGGAGCCATATATCATTACGATTCTGTTTATGGGAAATACCCAGAACTAGCAAATCCATAATGACAGAAAGTAGGTAAGTGGTTCCCAAAGGTGGTGGGAAGAAGAGGCAGTCATCGCTTAATGGGTATGAGGTTTCCCTTTGGGGTGATGAAAATGTTCTAGAATTGTATTGTGGGTGGTTTCACAACCCTGGAAATAAAATACAAAATACTTAACTGTGAAGACTGACTTCTACTTTTACTTATTAATCCTGCTCCGTGATTTGACACCCTCATCTTCTCCGTGTCTTCCCACCCAGTATTTTATTACGAAGATTTTCACATATAGAAGAGTTACAAGAGCAGTTCCGTGAACACCCGCATATACACCTCCATTCTGTAATTAACACTTTGGTTTACATGGGCACCTGGATGGCTCAGTCAGTTGGACCTCTGACTCTTGATTTTGACTCAGGTCATGATCTCAAGGTGGTGGGATCAAGCCCCACATCAAGGTCCAGGCTCAGCAGGGAATCTGCTTGGAATTTTCTCTCTCCCTTTCCGTCTGCTCCTCTCGGTGAGTAAGCTCTCTCTTTCTCTCTCTCTCTCAAATTAAAAAACAACAACAAAAAACTGTGCGTGGGATGCCTGGGTGGCTCAGTCTGTTAGGCGTCTGCCTTCAGCTCAGGTCATGAACCTGGGATAGAGTCTTCCATCAGACTCACTGCTCAGTGGGGAGTCTGTTTCTCCCTCTGCTCCTCCCCCTGCACAGGCCCTCTCAAATAAATAAATCAAATAACTTTGCCTTACAGTGTGCCTATCCATTTATCCATCTACCTTATTTTTTATATATTTCATTGTTAAGTTGCAGGTATCAATACTCAGTCCCTAAATTACTCGGGCATGTTTCTCTCCATGTTACAAGTTTTTCATGGCTTTTTAAAAATTTCCCAAGTAGCTCAGCTCAAGCAACATAAAAGTGGGTGTAGGGAACTGCAAACCATCCCCTCAGGCCCTGTGAATCTCCCTCGGCGATCCAAACAGGGTCACCTCTGTGGATGGTCTGGAGCAGATCCTTCCAACTCCCTGGCTGGAAGTATTTTTTGGTTTTTGTTTTGCTTTGTTTTTTAAAGATTTTATTTATTTATTTGACACAGAGAGAGAGATCACAAGCAGGCAGAGAGGCAGGCAGAGAAAAAGGGGGGAACAGGCTCCCCGTCGAGCAGAGAGCCCAATGTGGGGCCCAATCCCAGGACCCTGAGACCATGGCCCGAGCTGAAGGCAGAGGCCCAACCCACTGAACCACCCAGGTGCCCCTTGTTTTTTTTTTTAAGATTTTATTTATTAATTTGACAGACAGAGATCACAAGTAGACAGAGAGGCAGGCAGAGAGAAAGGGAGGAAGCAGACTCCCTGCTGAGCGGAGAGCCCAATGTGGGGCTCAATCCCAGGCCCCTGGGATCATGACCTGAGCCACCCAGGGGCCCCCTGGATGTGTTTTCTCCATAGACTTCAGGCATTTATTCGGTGTTTAGTGCATGCACATCACAGCCGGGGCCAGAGGGCATATGTAAACAACCTCCAGCCTTTTTTGCTTTCGAAACATGCCCCTGTGCAGACAGAACCTACAGCACGTCGTCAGTGATGGATTGCGACAGCAGCTCATGTGGGCGTCCTTTTGAGTTATCTGACTCTCTCCCTGTTCTTAGACATTTAGGTGATTTCCAGATTTTTTTTTAATATCCTGGGAAAGCCAGTCACGGCCTCCCTGACAGAGCCTTTTCTGATGAGATCTTCCCTTACTCGCGGCACCTACTGAAAAGGATGGCCCAGGTCAGGTGTTGGCAAAAAAGCCACACAGTAAGTAGTCTGGGTTTTGCACGCCGGGCAGTTTCTGTCCCAGGGCTTCAACCCCTCTGCAGTAGTACAAATGCAGTCACAGAAATGGGTGTGCCAAACTTTATGCATGAAAACAGGAAACAGTTAAATATGGCCCACGGGCTGTGGTTTGCTGACTCGACCTCAGGGATTATGCTGGAATCGGGATTACCTCCATCTAACTGGACCTGGGTCACACTTAGCTAAATCAAGCAGGCTCTGCTCCCAGGAAGCAAAATCAGAACACCAGGCTACAAAGATACCCTTGAGCTGAGTTAGGAGGTCACAGAGCCTAAAGCAACCCTCTCAGTAATAGGCCAACAGGTGAGCCATAAAGGGAGCTAGCCAGGTGAGAGGATGAATGAAGCTGATGGACAGAAAAGAACGATGAAAACACAGGAGTTCTTCCCTGCCCCAGGACCTCTGCACATGCTACCATGACTCTCTTCAGCTCTGCAAATGGCAAGGCTTCCTCCTGTTCTTTAGGTTTTGATTTACATAGCACTTCTCTGTGAGCCTCTTCCTGACCGTCACCTAAACTGAGATCCTTCCATTCGCTTCATCAGTGATTTTTCCCTATTTATTTTTCTGTCCCTGTCCCATCTGCTATATTGTACATTTGCTGATGGCAAGGATAATGGCTATCTCGGTCTCAGCTATCAGCCCAAGGTGCAGCCCACACTGGATAGTTATAAATCAGTAAATGAAGGAAGCAAAGGACAGGTTGGAACCTAGAAAGACCAACACTGTTCTACTTCCTGTGAATCCTAGTTATACCCATATCCTCTTCTGCAAACTCCCTGATTACTCCACCAGCCCTCTCAGTAACTGCACAGGCCTCTTCCGAGCTCTCCAAAAGGGGTTCTCTTGGCACACATCACAGTCCTCATTCTGGGCTCTAAAACACTTCCCAGTGGCACAGGAATTAGAAAAATTCCTAAGTCCTGGAATCATCCCCTCAAACAGCAACTGGGCTGACACAAGGACCACCCAGCAACCCCAAATTCAGCACCGCGATTATGCAGGAGAGCAGACTTTTCATTCTCTCCCTCTTTAGGGGAAGAATGAGACCAGCCCATCAGAGTTAGCCCAGATGATAACATACCAGGTTCTCCAAAAGCATTTTCCCTGAGCCTGTTTACTCTTGAGTCTCACAATTCATGAGAATCATTAAGGCCCTGATGCTGGAAGGAAAACCAAGCCGATTAGATTTTTTTTTTAAGCCTAATGAGGAAATGAAAAATGGGCGTGAAAACAGAGAAGAGTCTGAAGACACTTCTGAGGGCTATCCGCAGGGCAGGAGCAGGACCCAGCAGCACGCTGGCCATTAAGCCACATTTTCCACCTTGGCAGACACCAAGGATAGGCTAAACACAGCACAGCTGGCAAGAGGTGAACAGGACCATGGGCTCGAGGGAAGGCATCTCTTGGCAGCCTCTGCTGAGGCACCAAGAACAGCCAGGACTTGGAGAACACCGTGTTCCCATCAAAGCTCTGGCCTAGACCACAGTGACACAGTCTAACCTTTGTAGACCCTGCTTCCCTCTCTAGCCTGGGACAGTTCTTATTCTGAAAGCAGGAAGCGTGGCATGAAAGTGTAGAGCGAGAAGACAGAAGACGAGCTTCTGGTGGGTCATTCTAGAGAACAACACCGAGGACAGGACAATGAAGGGGACAGGCAGGCCGGACTTACACGATCATGCAGAACATCATGAAGACATTCCACAGGGCGATGAAGATCCGGAAGTATCTGAGGCTCAGTAGGAACTCCCGGATGTTGTCACCTAGAAAGTCAGAACGCATTTTTACAAGCACTGCTGACATTTCTGTTGTCATGGCCTCAGGGTGCTTCCACCCTGACCCCACCGCCACACGTTCCAGGGGCAGCACGGCTTTTCCTGTGGGTCACCTCTACTCCCCAACCCTTGGTACTCGAGCAGTAGCTGCCACCGACCAACCCCTAAAAGCACTCAGCCTCTGATTGGCTCAGGGAGGGGCACGTGACCCAAGTCTGCCCAATGAGACTCAGTCCTGGGACTTTTGTCCCAACTACTGGAAAGAGGCACTTGCTTTCTGTCAGCCTTGCTGGGCTAGGAAGACGTAAGCCCTGTCCTTTAAGGCAGGGGGTGGCAAACTATGGCCCATGGGCCAAAGCCAGCCTCTACCACCTGTTTCCATATGGTCCATAAGCTAAAAATGTTTTTAAAACTTTTTAATGGTTAAAAAGAAAATACTCAGAATATCTTGTGAGACTCAGAAATTATATGAAATTCACATTTCAGTGTCTACAAATAAAGTTTTATCAAAATACACCTATGCCCGCTCATTTATATACAGGAATACATTGGAGATATTGTGGGTTCGGTTCCAGAACACTGCAATAAAGCAAGTCAAATGATTGTTTTGGTTTCCCTGTGCTTATAAAAGTTACGTTTACATTATACTGGAGCCTATTAAGTGTGCAGTAGCGTTATGTCTAAAAAACAATGTCAATACGTGAATTACAAAACTATGGCTAACAAATGCTAACCACTATCTGAGCTTTCAGCAAGTCCTATTCACTGATCACAGATCACCACAAATACAACAATAATGAAAAAGTGAAGAGCTGCAAGAATTACCAAAATGTGACAAAGAGACACCAAGTGGGCAAACAATGTTGGAAAAACGCGGCCGACAGGCCTGCTCGCACAGCGTTGCCAGAAACCTTGAGTTTGTAAAAATACAGTATCTGTAGAGCACAATAGAGAAGCACAATAAAACAAGGTATGCCTGTATCTCCCACGGCTGCTTTCAAGGAACACAGCTGACATGCTGCACCAGACAATATATGACCCAAAAAGCCGAAAATGTTTATGATCTGACCCTTTACAGAACACTGGGCCCAGCCCTGCTCTAGAATCATCTTTGCCAACACAAGTCAGCCGGACAGTAAAACCAACCCAGAAGGAAAAAGAGAGCTGGAGAGGGTCACACACAGAGCCCTGAAGCCAGATGTGCCTGAAAACAGTCTAATCCTTCGAGGTTTCCATTTGCTCCAACCACTTTGGGCTGTGTTTTCAGTGCTGGCACCTGAAAAGCATACTAATTCAGGCAAGTAAAAGGGAGGTTCTGCTTTGATGGTTACTTTAGTCCCCTGATGCTACAGAACAGAACCCTTCCAAGACGAAGCAACTTGGTACGTTGAGACCCCAGAGGCGTGGGTTCCAGAACCTTCCTCCAGAGTTTTAAGTCACTCACCTCTCTAATCCTCCAGAATGAAATGAATGGGTCCACGTGGGGTAATCTACAAGGGAGCTACCCAAAGTGTCATCTCTACACCAGGGCTGTCCCATAAGTACAGAATACCAGGTGGGAGCTCAGGAATTTACAGTTACTGGCACTGCTGCACCAACCAAGCATGCAACAGGCACACACAGTCTTGCCAAACACAGTTTAGATGAGTTTGATATTACCCAACCCACCGGGAGAGCCACGTGCAGCCCAGCCCAGACTGCAAATGTCAAACACAGGTCCAGCCCCAGGATGTCTGAGAGTCACTGCTTGATGAGGCCCTTCTCTGGGCCCAGCATCACAAAAACAGGCTCTCCTGCCGTCAACAGATGATAAGTGAAGACCACTTGTCCCAGGCAACAGCCAAGAGCAGAGGACACAAGGAGGAACAGGACAAGTATCCCTGCCCTAAGAAGTTCAAAACGGGACAAATACTAAGCAAGTAATCCCAACTGTTACTCACAATGGCCAGTGCCATGGGAGCATACAATAGGGGGATGCCAGCCTAGTCCACGTAGGGGATCAGGGGTCAGAAAGCTGCGAGCAAGTGCATAAGCTCCGACCTTAAACATGGGCAGGAGTTTACTACCCTTCCACACAGAATGACTTTGCTCAGTCCCCAGCCTACATATGCCCCAGTTTCCTCCTGTGTAAATGGGGGTGACGAGCAACTAAGAAGACCTCACACCAGTGCCTGGCACGCAGATGGTTCTCAACAAATGCACCCACTACAGTACTGGGGTGAGCCAAGCACAGGGAGAGCAGCATTCTTTGTAGTGGCAGCAGTAAGAACAGAATACGGGCTGGAAGGAGACGTGCAGAGCCCCTGATCAGAGGGAAGCCACTGTTGTAACTGTCCTTGTCACTGACACCCCCACTGCCACCAAGCCCTTCTACTCTCCCCCCCACCCCCCCACCTCCGATTTAGATCTCTAGAACACAGCCCCAAGAGTTGGTATAGTACCTTCCACAGAGTGAGTAAGTGATATAAACAGCTGCTGAATGAACATATGGAGGAAAGAATGAATGGATGAATGGTCTAGTGACTGAGGGGACAGCCTCCGGGGTCAGAAAAACTCAGGTTCAATCAGGATGTTGGCACTGATTTCCTACATGGCCACAAGCAAGTCAAGCCACAGCCCTGAACTTCAGTTTCCATGTCTGTAAAATGGGAAAAATGCCCTTTACCTTTCAGGATGGAGGCGGAGCCCCACACCTAGAGGAAGCACCTAACAAGGCAGCAACCACTGGCTAGGCCCCCAGTAAAAGGGGTAACCCACCACCTTGGCTGCAATGCCACCCGCTCACGGGTCCTTCCCTCCACACATGGCAGCTGGAGCAGCAACCCCATCCCTGTCCTCACCTCTCATCTCCTCCATCACTATTTGTTCCTTGTTTAGGAACTCCCTGTCCACTCCAGGGCAATACAACCCACAAGGCAGGAATTTCATCTGTCTTGTTCTCTGCTGTGTCTTCAGGACAGTGGCCACCATGTGGCAGGTGCTCAATAAATGCATGATGAATGATGCATGGACATAGAATTCATGTGCAGGTCCCACCAGGTTTCAAATAGTTACATGAATAAATTCCAGCGCTCCCAGGACAGTGAGATGATATAAAGATGAGGAGGCAGGGGCTGGGATGAGGCAGAGGCCACAGGCCCCTGCCTAAACGGGGTCCTGTTTTTCTTCATTTCATCCAATAGGTGCCAAGAGGTTGCCTAAACCCTGAGCTGTGGAATGTTCAAATTTTTCTTGATAAATCAGACATCTGAATTTTTATGTGACATCTGATTTATTTGAAAGCTAACGTTGGCATCTAATTAAAATAGGTCTGCAGCACTTTGAAAGCGATGGCTAGTTGTTCATTCATTCATTCATGCCGGAGGATGGGCCCACAAGGACACAGAAATGGGCCCAGCAAGCAAGAGCAAGTGTGCGGGGCAAATATTAGCCAGATAATAGTATGCATAAAGGAAAATCATGATGGTAGAAAGTTATATGGGTGGTGACCTATGCAGGGAGGTGTGACAGGAGAAAGCGATGACAAAATTGAGCAGAAGGAACAGCACATCTTCAGGCTCACTTCTCTCTCTCTCTCAACAACCCCCAACCCACACACACACCATTGGAAAGAAAACTAAGGTAGGGCCTGGCTGAGAAAAAATTGTCCTCTCGGAACTGGACCAATTTCCGAGTCCAGAAAGAGGCCTTACCTGTGCTGGGCTCCCTCGACTCCTCCCCAAAGCCCTGCGTGTCCTTCTTTTTCCTACAAAGATGAACAGACAGTGTCCACTTTCCGTGGGACATAAAGACCATTCGATCCCCTGGCTCTGAACCCCAGCTCAGAGGGCCTCTCGGACAGTTTCAGCTCTAGCCCTCCATCTGAGCTGCTGTGTGACCTCAGGTGGTTGAAGGCCCCTTTCTGGGCCATCATCTACCTGCCAACCACAGGCCTGCAGCCACCAAAGTGTAGAGTTGGTCCGTGGGTACAGAATAACGCTAAAAATGGGGGGGGGGGGGCAAGGGGACGGGCCGGAGGTTCTCCGGGATGCGAGAAGAGAGATCCCCGGGAAACGAGGCAGTCTCTATTTCAAGCCACCGTGCAGCAAAGGGTCAAAGGAGGATGGACGAGGCTGGAGGCGTGGCCAGAGGAAGGGCTGGGGCTTAGGGGCGTGGCCTACGGCGTGGGGCGTACCCACGCTCGTGGGGGCGGGGCTACGGGTCTCCTGGGTGGAGCCGCGATCCAAAGCGGCCTACTCACAGCTTAAAGTTGAGCACTGCCCCTGCGTTCATCAACAGCGTCCTGCGAAAGAGAATTAGGTTACCTGGGCCGCCCCTCGTCCCTCTCACCCTTCTCACCCCAGCTTCTGGCCCCCCCCCAATTACCCAAACAGCAGGATGTCCCCGATCATCGTTACGGCCGAAGCGTCCGTCAGAACCGGAAGCGGAAGTCCTGGAGGGGGAGGAGAGAAGGGCACGAGCCGGCCAATCTCGAAGCCTCGCTGGCGAGGGCTGGTCCAATCGAAGGCCAAGGCAGGCAGGCTCCCGCCCCCTACAGGTCAGGCCCCTTTAGGAAAAAACTAACGCCCCTTCTCGCTAGGGAGGCCCAGAGGGTAGCGAAGAAAGGGTGGGGCGAGAGTGTGACGTCACCCAAAACTGGCACCAACCCGGGCGAGATTGGGTTACGCCCTGGAGGCGTGCAGCGCAGCCGTGAGACTCCTGCGCGCTGCAGAATTAGCGCCGCAGCTTTTCCTTCTGGGCTGGGGTCTCCCAGGCGGCTTCTGGAGAAACCCGGCCTCCTGACCACCGAGCTGCGCAGGGGAATGGGTGCTGATGTAGTGGACTCTCCCGGGCATGGTTTCCCGCGGGGAGGAGGTTCCTCCTGAGCCCAATGGAAGGCAGGGATTCCCCCCCTTGGCTGGAGTTAACGGGGGTGCGGAGGTCCGACCGAGCTGTCCCTTTGGAGAACAGGGATCCTGGTGGGGAATGGAGGTCATGACTTACAGAGCCCCACAGAGGACTAGGGTCATGAAAGCTCCATAGAGGACGGGGGTCTTGACACTCTAGGGCACGGGAAGATGGGGTTCACCACTTGTCGAGACCCACAGAGGATACAGGTCCCGATCCAAGGCTCCAGAGGACATGGGTTCTAATTGAGTCCCACCAGGACAGGGTCCTGACCGACCCGTCCCTTCTGGGTGAGTTCCGTGCGGGAAGGACCCCCCCCCCCCATGGAGAGCTACCCTGTCCAACTCACAACCACAGGGACACCCCTACACCCTACCTCGCTGGGCTGAATGGGGTCGTGATGGCCCGAGGGACGGAGTATGGGACACCCTACTGGGCTTTATGGGACAGGACGGTCCCACGACCCGCCCCGGGGCCAGCGGTCGTTCCTCCTCTCCCGCGGGGGCCGGGTTGGGGGCGGTGCCTGGCCGGCGGGGGCGGGTCTTGCGGCGGGGGCGCAGTCACCCGGCGGCTGGCTTCGGGACGTACTGGGCCGGGGGCTGGGGTGGGACCCGGTGGGCGCCATGGAGCTGCTCTCGGCGCTAAGCCTTGGTGAGCTGGCGCTCAGCTTCTCGCGGGTGCCGCTCTTCCCCGTCTTCGACCTCAGCTACTTCATCGTCTCCATTCTCTACCTCAAGTATGAGCCAGGTGAGCCAGAGCCAGCAGTCTGCGGGGACTGGCATCGCGGGGCGGGGGGTGGGGGTAAACCTGCGGGTCGCGAGGAGGGGGAAGCCCTAGATCATGGAGGGGCACAGTACCAGGGACTGCTTCGAGGGAGCATCAGGTGCCGGGATCGTGCGGTTCTTCCACAAGGAGTGGGCGGGGGGCGGCGGGGGTAAGACGAGGGAGGGCAAGGAGAGAAGCCCCCGGGGTGGTGGGGCTGGGGGAGTGGGAGCGGATGAGGGCTGGACAGCAGGAGAGGAATGCAATTGTATAGAAGAGAGGGAACAGGTGCTCGGGAGGGGGCTGGAAGAGAAGGTCAGGGGTCCCGGCAGTGTCGCATGTATTTGGGCAAGCGGCATAGGTCGTGGTAAAGGCGCAGGCTGGGGTCGGTGCTGCCCGTCAGTCCAGATGTCCTGGCCGCCCGCAGCCGTGACCTCCCTCCTTGCCCTTGGCGCGCGGAGCCGGAGCGGCTCAGTGTCTATATAAGGGCCGGCCGTGCTGGGGGCAGTAATCCGGTTCAGAGAAAGTGACACCGGTGCCCCCGCTGCTCTGCGGCCCTCGGCCCTCGGGCAATCTCCCCTCCTCCTCGGACAGAGCGAAGCTGGGTCTCCCGCGCCCGGCGGGAATTCTTCCAGCGGTGGCGCGGATCCTTTCCACTTACTAAGCAGAATGTGCCCTAGGGCAGGGTGATTTGGGGTTAGCTAACCCAGCCAGCTCCAGACCGCCCCCTCCACTCCCACCCCCAACCCCCGCGGAGAATCGCAGATGGGAAGAAAGACTCTGCTTCTTGGGGTTTTTTTAAAGCATTTTTTTTTTAGATGATGGTAAATAGCCTCCTTAGAGTGTGGTCTATTTTTAGATAAGGCTCACTGAATGTTTCTTGTTCATCTCCTAGCGTTTTAACTGGTATAGCACACCAGCCAACGACAGGGACTAGAGAATTTAGCTTTAGAAAAGGGATCGATCATCCGGAAACTTTGTGACTGTTTCTTGCACTTAGATGTAAATTCCTCTATATTCTCCTCTCAGGACTGAAATAGTTGTTTTTTTTTTTCCCAGATTATAAAAATAGGTGCTTCTTTGTTTTTAAAAATCAAGCTGAGAAACAGAAAGGAAAAAAGATCATTACAGTTGAGGTATTGCCGGCCCTTCCAGACCTCTATTGTATGCGTTTATAACCCTGTAGTTAGAGATGGTAAAGCACGATTTTATGCAAATAGGATCATATTCTGCTTGCCAAGTGTTTTTGTTCCGTTTTATTTTTGCCCGTCCACAAGCCAGAGCCTATTCTTTAAAAGCTATTCTGCAGATCAGTTACTTTGCAAAGCAAAATAAGCTTTGTATTGTCTTAGCATGGGCACAGGACTGCATTTCCTGTCCAAGACAAATTTTGTTGGCTCATGCCAATCCCTGGGCAAGTACAGAACCTAGCACACCTTGGGAAATCTTAAACTGTGGAGGGCTGGCACTTCAGAGGGATGTAGGACACAAATGTCTGGAGGAAAGAGGTCTTCAGGCTGGCTGGGAGTATGCAGTGGGGGGGTCTAGAAATTTCTGCCAGAGTAAATAAGTCATCTGAACTAGAAGTACTGAAGCCTGAAGGCTCCTGAAGATGGGGAAGTTTCAGTGGTTCATAACCTGCTTATATTAGGGGCTCCTGGGGGCTCTTAAACCCCCATCTCATCTCCACTCCAGGCAAATCGAATCAGAATATCTGGGATAGGGCCATCCCTGCATGCTTATGTTTCAGGGTCCCCTCCCCAGTGATTCCTGCATGCCCTCAAGATTGAGAAACCTCTGCCCAGTTCAACCGTTTGCAACTGAGGAAGTAGGAAATAGTGGCTAAGTTCATTTACTTACCCAACCTGTGGCCCCATGGCTGGTAGATGCAGCCTTGGGACTCAAACCCAGGTCTGCTGGACCCCAAGACTCACTCCAATTGCTCTGAGGTACTTGCTTCCCTTTAGAAAAGGGAGGAGTTGGGCTTAGCTGTTAGCCCCCCACCCACCCGTTTGTTGTTCTGCTGAGCCTCTACAAAGGTTTCTTAGAATCTGCGTGCTGACTGCAGGAGCGGCCACAGAATCTGCAGGGCCCCTCACTCAGAAAGTCAGAATTTCAGGATGGTGACAGCAGCGCTAAAGTGAATGCGGGACCCTTCTGAACACAGGGTCCTGGGCAATGGCACAGGTAGCACACCTGTGGAGCTGAGAGCCACACTGGCTTTTAGGGAAAATCTCTGAATTAGGAGTCAGCCTCTACCACTGAACACCAGACTGGTGTCTTCACCTCTGTGAGGTTCAGCTCACTCATCTATGAAACAGGCTCATTGGAACATAATCCCAAACTCTTCTGCCAGGCTACTGTAAAGATGTATTGAGAACTTTGTCAGTAGTAGGGTCTAAGGCGCTTGGGAGAGGTAGTTACAATTATTTGTAAGGCCGTGGGAGGATGTGTTTCCTGAGACCCAGGCATTTTCTGGGTCAGGCTTTCGTGAGAATCCTGAATGAGGACAGAGCTTAGAGTGTGGTCCTCAGGTGAACAGCATCTGTGGCCCCTGGGAGCTGGTTAAGAAATGCAGAATTTCTCCCCCCCCACCCCCAGACCTGCTGAATCAGAATCTGCATAACATTTAAGGAAGGATGGACTAAAAGAGGCAGGAGCTCCTTATTAGAACCTGGAGCTCCTTAATACGGCAGGGAGGAGATCTGGCTCACCTCTGGGTTCCTTAGTTCTATCCAAGAAGAGAAGAGAAAGCAGTGGATGTCGGCTGCATGGTTGAACGAATGAATGAATGACAGTCCTGGATCCTTTTAAGCCTTGACCTATCCCAAGAACCTTCCAGACCAGTGGTTCTCAAATATGCCTCCACATTAAACTCACCTGGGGAGCTTTTCAGAACCCTCTTGTTCCCGCAGCGCCCTTCCATTTAAATTAGAATCGCTGTGCACTGTTACCGCTGTCAGTATGTCTTTTTTAAGTTCCCCAGATGAGAACCAGTTCTGTGTAAACATTGTTGCCCAGGTCTCTGCACAAGTGACAGTGAGGGCCAGATCATTCTCTGTGGTGGGGGCCATCACAGGCATTTCAAGATATATCACAGCATCCCTGTGGCTCAACCTACTAAATGCTGGTATCATCTAGTTGTGACAACCGGAATGCGACAGCCAGTTGTGACAACCAGAAATGTCCCCAGGTGTAGCTGCCCCCAGCTGAGAAGCAGTGATCTAGACCAAGTCTCAAACGCCCAGTGCTTTCAAGGGCCAGGCAGGTGATGTATGGGAAGCAGTCTGCCAGCCACGTGGGGACTGTCCCCAGGTGAGACCCAGCCATGCACATCTTCGCCTGATTGCAGCAAGAACCACCAGAAGTGATGTTTCAAGGGAAGCTGGAAATACAATATGCAGTTCCCCATGTGTATATGTCGGCTGTTCAGACGTTTTTTTTTTTTTTAATTCGTTTAAAAAAATAAAATAAAATTGTTTTAAGTAAAACAATTAACATTTTTTTCTTTTTAAGAAATTTAATAGGCTATTTTCTAGAGCAGTCTTAGATCCACAGCAAAATTAAGCTGCAAGTACAATTTTCGTGTACTCTCTGACTTCCTCGCCATCAACATTCTGCAAAGAGGAGTACCTTTGTCATAATCCAGGAGCCCGTATCATCATTATTATAATATCACTATCACATATTATCAACCAGAGTCTAGAATTTACATTGGGGTTACTTGGTGTTGTACGTTTTGTGGATTTTGCCAATTGTATAACGTGTATCCACTGTTAGGTCATCCTACAGATAATTTCACTAACCTAAAAATTCCCCAAGTTCCCCATGAGCATCCCGCCCCCACCCTCCCTCAAACCCTGGAAACCCCCAATCTTTTCATCATCTCCATAGTTTTGCTTTTTGCAGAATATCATAGAATTGGAACCATACAGTGTGTTGCCTTTTCAGTCTGGCCTCTTTCACTCAGCAGTATGCATTTAAGGTTCTTCCCTGTCTTTTCGTGGCTGGAAAGCTCATTTCTTTTCATTGCTGAGCAATCTCCCAGGGTACGTATGCACCATAATTACTTATTCACCTACTGAAAGACGTCTTAGTTGCAGTTTTGAACATCTAAAATACTGTGGGACTATCAAGACAACTCCTTGAGCCCTGTTTTGAGGCCTCTGGCATGAACTCTAAATTTTTCGAGGGTGAAGGGCTGCCTCTCCTCCAACCTTCCAAAAATCTGTCATAGGGGAAGAAACCAAGGCAGACAGCTGAGCTCCTTCAAGTCACCGAGAAGCTCTGTAAATACACCTCCCATGTTTGGACCTCAGACTAAACAGTGCAGAGCCATGGCTTTGCTGAAAGTGCCCTGGGGAACCTTCTAGTGCTTCCCTGCCTTCCATAGACGGGACTCTAACCCCCAGAGAGGGAATGCTGGGATGCCCATCCCAGGCCAGAGCTAGGGACTTGATCAGGGCTTCCTCCTCCCTCCTCAGGCAGAGCTGATTTTTATAAATCCATCAGCTAAAATTTCCACCCACAGGTACTTTCCATTTTAGTTCAGTTCCAGGAATAACTCGTGCATAATTGCTAAGCTCTAAGCAATTTCTTTTTGTTCTCATCGGCGCCCTTTGAAATGGATAATAGCACTGGGGTGACCACCTCACCCAGGTTCCATTAAGACAAGCACCAGAAGCCCCATGTCCCAGGAGCCCCTCGGTCCCAGGCAAATCAGGATGACTGGTCCTTCTAAACAGCACCCCATTATGCACAAACGCACCCATTGAAACACGGAGAGAGGAGTGACTAGCCATGCTCACCCAGCAAGAGGGGAGGGCTTTGGTGGCAAACCTGGGGTTGCAACCCACTTTCTCGTGGTCCCTGATGCTCCCCTAGAACCCAGCAAGAGAAACCAGGAAGGAGTATGGCAAAGGGAAAGAGCCAGAGGGAAGGTTCTCGGCACTGCCTTGCGGTGGATCTTCAGGGCAGGCCCATCCCCCATCAGCCTCTGTCTTCTCAAGTGTGGCAGTGAGGAGATTGACCTTGGTCTTCTGGGTTGCTGAGATAAATAAGTTTGACAATGCTAAGAATCATCTTGATAATTACACACACTGCATTGAATCACCAATACAACTTGGGAAGAGGGTACTCTCATCCTCTTCTTTGGAAAGCAGAGGAAGCTGAGGCTGGCAGGGAACAGTCATTTGTCTAAGGCCACACCAGAGAGAGTGAGCAGCAGGGCCAAACCGGGGTCTGTGACTTTTCTACCAGGACTCACCCATGGTGCAAACACGGGAGCCTGCTTTATTCCCACTACCTGCCGCCCCGCCCCCATCCCCTGCTCCCTGGCCTCAGTCCCTGGGATGGTCCCAGAGGGCACCAGAATGACCCTGGAAAGAATTCAACCCCTAACGGTTATTTTTAGATGCAAAGGTATCCATTTCTGCAAAACATGGGTGCCTCACCTGACCCAGCCCTTGCAGGACCCACCAGCTGCTCCAAAGGATTAACTCTCAGCTGGCAGCATTTTATATAGACACCCCAGGAAAGAGAAGAGAACATTCTGCCTCACACTGTAGGACCGTTGTCAATGCTGAGACTTAGGATAATCTCGAGGGCAGGAAGAAGATGCACTGTGGGTTTGTAACTCCAGAGTGAGATCGGGGAGGGGAATTTCAATTCCAGCCCCTATTAGGAGCTGGGCAAAGAAGGGACTGGGGTTCACAACTGGCAGAAGGAGTGGGACACAGAGGAAAAATGGTTTGTCTGAGGTCTCATGGTTAGTTGGGGGTGGCGAAGAGAAAGGGGATTGTGTTTACAACTTTCTTTCACACAACTTTTATTAAGCATGTCCCGATTATAAAATGTAGTTTGTGCAAGAGAATGGATAGATGACTCGGGATCTATTCCTATGTCGGCATACCTTACAATGGAGAAAAATAAATATGGCCCTTGAAAATACTGTGCTCAGTGAAAGAACGAGAGGTAAAAGACTGTGTTATATGATTCCACCTATGTGAAATATGTAAGTTCAGAACATTTTCCTTTCCCCAAAAGGAAACCCCAGCTCGATGAGCAGTCACTCTCTGTCCTCCCCTCCCCCAGCCCCCACCAGCCACCAGTCTGCTTTCCGTTTTTGTGGATTTGCCTGTTCTGGACATTTCATACAGATGATCTCACACACTGGGGGACCCTTTGTGTCTGACATCTTTCACTTAGCGTGCTTTCAAGATTTGTCTATGTTGTAGCATGTGTTAGGACTTCATTCCCCTTTAAGGCAGAATGATATTCCATTGTGTGGATCTACCACATCTTGTTTAACCATTCATGTATTGGTGGACACTTAGGTTTTTTTCCACCTTTTGGCAAATTGTGAATAGTGCTGCTGTGAACGTGATTTTTAAAGAGCCTTCCAGAACCTTTTGCTGGGTTCTCGTGGTAGGATATAGCACGGTTCCCCACTGCCCACCTCCTGCTCCTGGACCTCTGATCATGGCTATCAGAGAGGGGGCAGGTGGTCAGGGTCTGATAAGAAGGCCTGTGGAGCCTCATGTGACGAACATCCCATGTCCCTCTTGCTTATTGGCTTTGGGGGGGGGGTTCTTGTTTTTGCTAGTTTTGATGCTTAAGTATTTCATACACACAGAATAAATATCACGGACACCTCTCTCCCCTGCACACAGATTTAACAGATGTGAACATAGATTTGCTTCAGATGGTTTTCTTAAAGACTTTATTTATTTATTTGAAAAGGAAAGAGAGTGTAAGTTGGGAGAGGGCAGAAGGAGAGGGAGAGAATTTCAAGCAGACTCCCGAGTGGCCCATGGAGCCAACTTCATGGTTCTCAGAGTGAAAGATCCTACAATGATCCTGTTCCAAGTAAGGCCGCATGCTGAGGTTCCGGTGGGCATGAATGCTGGGCAGGGGGACCCTGGGCCCCCATATAACTCTCTGCAAGTGGGGATATTGATCCATATATCACGTGCGGTTAACAGCTCTCAAGGATGGAGCGAAGGGATATAGTTTCCTGGGACAAAATAGTAACTCCCTGAATTAATGGAGCGGGGAGGGTTTCTTAGAGTGCAACCCAGAGTGCCCAACACAGCCTCGATGCCTGGGGTGTTCCTTCCACATTTACTAGATGGGGAGCCCCATGAGGGTGGGAGTCCATACACTCCCAGCTGTTTATTGGGTGGCTGCTATTTGCCAGGGCTAGTGCCGTGCACTGGGGGTGCAGCAGCAGATAAGATTGAGGAGGTCCCCGTACTCACCAAAGGATTAAGACCAAACCAGTCCGTTGAGTGTATCAACAGTATGGATCCATATTCATGTCAATGGCTTTGTCCGTGGTGCAGGTCATGGAGAGACCAAGCATTCAGACTCAGCTTAGAGACTAAAGGCATTCAATTTCTAGAAACAACGTGAGGTTTTTTTAAGATTTTTTTTTTTTTTTGAGAGAGAGAGGGCGCATGAGCAGGGGGAGGGGCAGTGGGGGAAGCAGAATTCCCGCTGAGCAGGGAGCCCAATGTGGCGCCAGATCCCAGGACCCTGGGGTCAAGATCTGAGCTGAAGACGGACACCCAGTTGACTGAGCCACCCAGGTGCGCCCAAAGTAACAAAAAACAGGGTGCCTGGGTGGCTCAGTCAGTTCAACACCCAACTTTTGATTTTGGCTCAGGTCGAGCCCTGCATTGGGCTCCATACTCAGCAGGGAGTCTGCTTGAGATTCTCTCCCTCTGCCCCTTTCTCCACTCGTGCTCTCTCACGTGCATGCTCTTTCTCTCTCAAATATATAAACATAGCTTAAAAAAGGGAGGGGGCACCTCGATGGCTCAGTGGGTTAAGCCTCTGCCTTGGCTCAGGTCCTGATCTCAGGGTCCTGGGATCAAGCCCCGAATCAGGCTCTCTGCTCAGTAGGGAGCCTGCTTTCCCCTCTCTCTCTGCTGCCTCTCTGCCTGCTTGTGCTCTCTCTCTGTCAAATAAATAAATAAAATCTTTTAAAATTTTTTTAAAAATTTAAAAATAAAAAATTTAAAAAGAAAAAAGAAACCTAAATGGATCATTTCTTTGGATTCGTTTTTGATTAGTAGATCAAATGTAACTTCCCCATCTCACACCCACATTGAGTGGAATTGTCACTGGATTCAAGTAAATTGTTTAAGGAGAGTTGTGAGTACCAGCTCTGGCCCTTAAGCTAAGTACCTGTGCCTTACAACTTAATCCTAAAGGCATTTTCTGGAAAGTGAAGCTAGTGGGGGAGGGAAGGAAATCTAGATGATGAAACAGTTGGCACACCAGGAGACTCCCAGTTTGCGACTCTGGGGTGTTGTGGCCATAGAGGATTATGACTGTATTAGTGTAAAGATAGGAGGACAGCTGGCTGGCACAGTCAGTAGAGTGTGTGACTCTTGATCTCAGGGTCATGAGTTCAAGCCCTGCATTGGGCATAGAGAGGACTTAAAAATAAATTAATTAATAATTTAACATACAGGGATGCCTGGGTGGCTCAGTTAGTTGAGCGGCTGCCTTCGGCTCAGGTCATAATCCCGGTGTCCTGGGATCAAGTCCCACATCGGGCTCCTTGCTCAGCAGGGAGCCTGCTTCTCCCTCTGCCTCTGCCTGCCACTCTGTCTGCCTGTGCTCACTCTCTCTGACAAATAAATAAATGAAATCTTTAAAAAAAATAATTTAACATACAGATTAGGACCTGTTTCTAGAGATTCTAGAGACTTTAAGTGGGTTATACAAAGTGTAAGAATTTGACTAATAGACGTTAATCCTGTGCCCCTAACGTTTTTTGTAAACTTATTTTTTAAGAACTAGACTCTTCCCCCCTATATCAATATGGGATTTAATGAAAAGTTCTCATGTCCCCCTCATCCAGCTTCCCCCGATGACCATGTCTGACATAATGGTAGGTCATTACTAAAACCAGGAAATTGACATTGGTACAATGCCATTGACACCAACTACTGACTTTATTCAGCAGTATTTACATACAGTTTTTTAAATACAGTTTTCTATTTTTTTAAAGATTTTATTTTTAAGTAATCTCTATACCCAACGTGGGGCTTGACCTTACAACCCCAAGATCAAGAGTCATGTTCTCTACCGACTGAGCCAGCCAGGCCCCCCTATACAGTTCTGTATTTTATCGTGTGTATAGATTCTAATAATCACCACCACAGTTGGGGTACAGAATGGTTCTGGCACCCCAAAGAAACTCCCTCACATTCCTTTATAGTTATATTCTCCTCTAAGCCCTAACGCCTGGTGACCACTGATCTACTCTTTGTCACGCATTGCTATGGTTTTGTTACTTGGAGAAAGTCATAGAAATGATATCATATAGTATGTAACCTTCTCTTTTCTTTTTAAAGATTTATTTATTTGAGAGAGAGAGCAGGAGTGAGGGAGGGACAGAGGGAGAGGGACAGAGAGTCTTAACCAGACTCCAAACTGGCCAACTGAGATGCTCAGGGGTGGGGTTCAGGTGTCTGGTTTGTAAAGTCCCCCAGCAATGCTGATATACAAACAAATGGAAGGCCAGTACACTGAGCCCTCTTCTTGACAAATGGGATTCCTGTTTCTTTTTTTTTTTAAGATTTTATTTATTTATTTATTTGACAGAGACAGAGAGAGAGAAAGAGAGAAAGAGATCACAAGTAGACAGAGCAGCAGGAAGAGAGAGAGGGGGAAGCAGGCTCCCCACTGAGCAGATAGCCCGATGCAGGGCTCAATCCCAGGACCCTGAGATCATGACCTGAGCCGAAGGCAGAGGCTCAACCCACTGAGCCACCCAGGTGCCCCGGGATTCCTGTTTCTGTTTGCTAAGAAAGATCATTCTTTTTTATGTATTTTGTTGCCTTGGGTTTATAGAAAGACTCAGTTGACTATCATTTGTGAGTGTGTATCCTCAGTTACAGAAACTGCAATAAGTTCCATTTTTTTCTGTTGTCCCTTTTATTTTATAACAGCTTTATTGAGCCATAATTCACATACCACCCATTTAAAGCATCCCATTCATTGGTTTTCAGTATATTCACAGAATTGTACGATCATGTCCAAAAGAAATCTGTAGCCTTTAGCTGTCACCCTCCCATCTCCCCCATTCCCTCCAGCCCTAAGCAACCTCTAATCTTTCTCTTAGTGTCAAAAATTAAATAAAATACAAAGACCCATAATAGGATAAAGTCCACAGGGTCATGGGAGCCCAGAGGCAGGAGTGACTGACCCAGCAGAGCAAGGAAGCCTTCCTAGAGGAGGTGGCATTTGTGCTTGGCCATTTTTGCTTTTGTGTCTTTGCTCCTTCTATACCACTAGCTTGTAACAAAAAACAACAGGTGTTGGGGAGGAGGTGGAGAAGTTGAAACCCTTGTGAACAGCTGATAGGAATATAAACTGGTGTAGCCGCCATGGAAAACAATATGGCAGTTCCTCAAAAAAGCTAAACATAAAATTACCATTTGACCCATCAGTTTAAATGGTACTTTTGATTGTATGGATACTTCTGGATGTATCCCCAGAGGAGTTGAAAGCAGGAACTCAAATTGATATTGGTACACTTATGTTCTTAGCAGCATTATTCGTCCTAGCCAAAAGGTGGGAATAACTCCAATGTCCATCGAGTGGGTAAACAAAATGTGGTCTATCCATATAATGGAATATTATTCAGTCTTAGAGAAGAAGGAATTTTGACGCATGCTACAACATCAGGTTATTATGCTGAGCGAAAGAAACCAGACACAAGAGGACAAATATATGTGATTCCACTTACATGAGGTCCCTAGAGGAGTGGAATTCATAGAGACGGGAATTAGATGGTGGGAGCCAGGGGCTGAAGGAGGCAACAGAGAGTTCGTGTTTAATGGGACAGAGTTTCAGCTGGGGACAATGAAAAAGTCCTGGAGATGGATGGTGGTAATGGTTACATGACAGTGTGAATATGCTTCATGCCGCTGAGCTGTTCACTTAGAAATGGTTAAAGTAGCACATTTTATGTATATTTTACCACAATAAAAAAAAGGTAAAAAGGAGAGACCAAGAGGACAGGCGTGAGCTTTTAGGGATTTTGGCATCAGCCCAAGGCAGAAGCAGCCATATGGAAGTGACTGAGACCTGGAGGGGCTTGCTAAGTGGGACCTGGCGTTATGGTCATTGCCACGTCTCTGAGCACAGAAGGAGCCCTGGCCCAGCTCTGCCTTTTCTCCATGTGACCTCAGGCACCTGTCCAGCCTGTCTGAGCCTGGGTTCTCCCTCTGAAATGGGCAAGCTGCAAGGAAGCTGAATTAGGATGGGCTGACCGGAAGGCATGGGGACAAAGCATGCCCTTGGCACTCTGGTGATGGTGGGGGACACCCCTGTGCCCCCCAGGAGCAGTCGAGCTGTCCCGGCGCCATCCCATGGCATCCTGGCTGTGTGCCATGCTGCACTGCTTTGGGAGTTACATCTTGGCTGATCTGCTCCTTGGGGAGCCCCTGATTGACTACTTCAGCAACAATTCCAGCGTCCTGCTGGCCACAGCCGTCTGGTAAGCACTGTCTGGCTGGTGGGGTGTGGGAGAGCAGAGTTGGGGGCAGGGGTGGGAGGTGGGGGATTGGAGGAAATGGGACCCATCTGCACAGCCTTCACAGTGGACCTGAGTGCGCTGCTGTCCACTGCCCAGCTCTATCCCAAGCCCGGCAAGCCGGGGAGGGGGATCTGGACACAACCTCACCCCCCCCGGGGACCCCCAATGGTCTGTCTCCCCCTGACGCTCTGCGTTCTCTCCCCAAAGGTACCTGATTTTCTTCTGCCCCCTGGACCTCTTTTATAAGTGTGTCTGCTTCCTGCCTGTGAAACTTATATTCGTGGCCATGAAGGAGGTAGTGAGAGTCCGCAAGATTGCCGTAGGGATCCATCATGCCCACCACCACTACCACCACGGGTGGTTCGTCATGATTGCCACCGGCTGGGTCAAAGGTAAACAGGCCATGATGACATTGGAAAATCACCCCCACTGAGAACCCCTGTTCAGTGGTACATGTCTGGCACCCAGGTTGGCACAGACATTGCTCCAGGCTATGAGGACTGTTGTGGGAGTCCAGCCTCGTTAGCCAACAGCTTTCGAGTAAATGGGAAGATTCTTCCAGAATTTAACTGTCAAAGATAAACAGGCCCACAAGACAATGATGGCTGTCTCTCAAGCAGGAGTGCTCAGCTGTGACACTTCTGATGTTTGGTGCTTGGTCATCCTTTGTGGTGGGTGCTGTCCTGTGCAGGGTAACATGTTGAACAGCATCCCTGGCCTTCTCCCACCAGATTTCAGTAGTGCCCACCTGTGTGACAACCAGAAATGTCTTATCTCATGTGATTCTTAAGACTCTGCTTTAGGAAAAATCTAACATCATCCCCTATTTACTGAGAAGGGAAATGAAATGACTTGCTCATGGTCACACAGCGAAGGGAGTGTAGCTATGTTTGACTCCAGATCCTCAGAATTCAACATCTGCATTCTTAACGACTTTGAAGTCCTCCTTTTCCCTTCTCCTTCGGCTATGCTAAGAGGCAGGCCAAGATAGACTTTAAAGCAGAAAATGTTACTAAAAATTAAAGAGGGGCCCTTTATAATGATAGGTCAATCCACTAGGAAGATACAACAATAATAAACATATATGCACCTAAAAATAGCACCAAAATATATAAAGCAAAAACTGAGAGAAGTTAAAGGAGAAATAGACAGTCCAGCAGTAATAGTTGTAGAGGTGGACCCAGGAATAACAAGAAGACAAGAAAAGGAGGCTCGACCTTCTTTTTGCTGACACCACGGGCCTCCTTATCCCTGCTCCCTGATACCAAAGTGGGTACTGCCAAAATGCTGGGGCCTACAAGCACATTCCACTGAGCCATAGTGTACTCAACTCCGTTGACACATGGGGCTGGATCATGCTCTATCGTGGAGACTGTCTTGTGCACTGTAGGATGTTGAGCAGCATTCCTGACCTTAACCCACCAGTAGCAGCCCTGCCCCAGTTGCAACAACCAAAAATGTTTCCAGATATTTCCAAATGCCTCCTTGGGGGCAAAATCACTCCAGATATGAACCTCTGGTCCAGTGGTACATACCAGGTAGCTCAGCACAGCCATTTCTGGAGTGGGTGTTCAGCTCTCTTTAGCCAATACATTTGGGGTAAATGGGAAGATTTTTCTAGAATTTCAACCATTATGTCCCATGTGGGTCTCCTTATTTGCTCTCCAGGAAGCCTGTGCTATAGAACAAATGCCCCAGGGGTATAGCTTGCCTCCCAGAGGGCACATGGCTTAAGAAAAATTGAAAATTTAGAACCCTGAGGAGGAGGAAGACTGAGATGGGGAACCTTCTAGAAGCCTTATGTACAGCTCAGGGTCCTGGGCTAGGGATAGCAGGGCAGACAACCCAGATTTGTCCAAGATATGCCTTGCAGATGAGATATGAGCTCAATTCCTTCATGCTGCTTTTGCTCCAAATATGCCATGTGACCCTCCTGAGCCTCAGTTTCCCCACTGCATCTGGTTATTGTACACCCAGGCTCAGTATCTCTCTGGAGAAGACTCTAGGAGCAGTGAAGCTGCTTCCTTGGGAACTCAGCCAAGAAGAGTGGGGAGCTAGAGGTGGCCGGCTCATTCAGGAGCACCCTGTCTCCTAGGCTCTGGCGTCGCCCTCATGTCGAACGTTGAGCAGCTGCTCCGAGGGGTCTGGAAACCAGAGACCAATGAGATCCTGTACATGTCCTTGTGAGTATCCCATTCCACCCCCCTACCATCCCTCCTGTATGTACAGGTGCCTCCTGGGCCTGACCCTGGGTTGGATGTTCCCAGTAACTTAGAAGCCCCAGCCACTAATTCTGTCTTCCAGAAGCTTCCAGAGGTCATGGAGCATCCTTGGAGCTGAAGGGGAGCTATAACTCTGTCTTGGGGGGAGGAGCAGGCAGAGCTGCAGGGAGTTGAGATACTTGATTTGGGTTTTGAAGAGTGAGTAGGAGTTTCCTAGCAAAGGGTAAGCCTCCGGACAGAGGCCAGCACCTCTGCCAACTGTCAAATGAGAAAAGTACAATGATTCTGCCCAGTTCTGCAGGGTCATGGTACAGAGTGTGGGTGAGGAGGAGTACAGAGCATTGGTGGAGAATGCAGGGGACAGAGTGTGGGTGGGGAGTGTAGCTAGTTTAGGTGGGCAGGACCACAGGGCAGCATCCAGGACCCAACCTAGGGTCCCGTGCTACATTTAGCCTATAAATTTTTAAAAGACCTCATTGGTTTGGGCTCATTAAATTTTCTCCCAATCTATAATAAAGAAAGTGATAGCCATTAAAATATGACACCTTTTTAAAACGCTCACCCATATGCCAAGGAAAATTCCCATTTCATACTTCGGAAAAGAGCATTATCTCATTTCATCCCTACTAGAGGCCTATTCCCACCCTCAGTTCACTGACAAGGAAATGGGGACCCAGAATGTTATGTTGCCTACTACTAAGTGGGCAAGTGTTTTCCCCTCCTGCATTCTGTTTCGGCCTCATGAGCAGAGGGTAAGGGCTCCATGGATTCACGGTCATGAACTCCCTGGCCTTGGTACCTGGTGAGCGCTTTGGAAATATCAGGCAGAATTATCATCATTAAGGACAGCAGTGAACCACGGACATCGGGAGCAGAAGTCACAGGTCTCTCTTCTGCAACAAGTTAAAATATTGTGAACCTATCCCATAGGAAAGGAAAGGAAAGTTAAGAAAAACCATGTGTTGTAATCCTACCTTCTGGGGGACGTTTTATTGGGGTTTGGTTACACAGACATAGCTGACCGCCTGCATGCCTGACCTGTCTTCAGCCCCTCCAGAGGTCGATCTGATACCACGTGGCCCAAGAACCCACCTTAAATCACATCGTTCCTAACTGGTATGACCCAAAGTCCCCAAGTGAACAGAAACACTCCTTTCAGGCGGGACATTTCCAGGGCTGAAAGGAAACCTCCCAGGAGCCAGAGGGGAAAGCCACACCTCTATTTGGGCCAAGTTAACCCTTTACTGTGCAGGGAGACCCCCTCCCCCATCTATGCCATGCAGGCAGCTTCCCACCTCCCACTTAGGAGAAGCTGGGATGAAAGCTGGGGCCAGTAGCGGGCAGGTGGAGAAGGGGTTCTGAGCCAGAGGGAAAAAGGCCTCGGCTGCGTGGTGCCTCATAGTAACAGAGGCTGCCCCCTCCAGCCCCACGAAAGCCAGCCTCTACGGAGCCATACTCTTCACCCTCCAGCAGACCCGCTGGCTCCCGGTGTCCAAAGCCAGCCTTATCTTCATCTTCACCATGTTCATGGTGTCCTGTAAGGTAAGCCGTCCTGCCCTGCCCCACACCAGCCCACGCCTTCCAGGCTGGGAGCTCAGACTTGTGCTCCTGTGTCCCAGAATGGACAGCCCTCAGGCGGGGAGCTGGGGAAGGGGGTCCCTATAGGTCTGTGCATGGGAAGAAGGTCTGATAAGGGTCTAGCATGTGGGGACAGGGTAAGGACAATTAAGGCCTTCTGGGCACAGGGCCCAGCCTGGGCAAAGGCCAAAAAGAGGGGCAGAAGTGCATGGAGTCTGTTTGGAGAATCGGGGCCTGTGCCTTGGTGGTGGAGAGCTGAAGGACAAGACCCAGGGAGGCACACTCAGGACCCCAGGGACTCAGGCTGAACGAGGAATGGTGTTGGTTTCATCCTGAGGCCTTGAGCTGGGGTTGGCTCACCCAGGATGGGTCTTCGGGAACCACACTGTCCTACCCCATAGATCTGGGGGGCTCTGCTGCTGGCTGCCTTGGAGGGGACCCATTGGTCACTGAAAGGGGGAAGGGAATGAGTCCCCCCCCACCCCAAGCACTGTTTCTCTCTAAGCCCAGGTATTGGGGGGCCCCTGATGTTGAGGGGAAAGACCAACTGTCCCCATTGCTGTCTGGGGTTTCAGCACCAGAAGTCCTATATCCAGGAAACCGAGGATAGTCAGTCATCCTCCTGGGGGTGCGTAAAGCCAGAGGGATGGGTCTTGACTACCTCTGACTTTGACCTGGCTGACCTTTTCTCTCCTCTTTCCTCCTCTTACCCCCCACATCTTGCTTTCTGCCTCGGTCTCTCTCTCTCGCTGTCTCCCTGTCCCTCTGTTACCCCACCTCAGGTGTTCCTGACGGCGACTCACTCCCACAGCTCCCCTTTTGATGTTCTGGAGGGCTACATCTGCCCTGTGCTGTTTGGGACTGCCTGGGGGGGCAACCATCACCACGACAACCATGGTGGGTCCCATGGTGGGTCCCATGGCGGCGGCGGGCCGGGCTCGCCACACTCAGCCCCACCTGCTAGGTCCAAGGAGGAGCTGAGTGAGGGCTCCAGGAAGAAGAAGACCAAGAAGGCAGATTAGTGGATGGCCTAGAGGCCTTGAGGGGTGCCAGGGAGAAGACCCAGACCCAGGACCCTCAGAGCTGGTGCGGGAGCATCATGGGCTCTGCTCTCCCCTCTCCGGGCCTCAACTTCCCAGTCTGCAAACTGGGGCCATGTGGGGGGGGTGTTAAATGAGATATGGGGGTGAAGAGAGGGTGGAGGGGGTCCCTCTCTCTTTCTGCCAGGCCACCATAGTAACACAGCTTTATTTGGTGGGAGACCCACAGCATCCTAGCAGTGACCCCAGCCAGAAACCCTAACAGTTATATTCTTGGTTCCACTATTTCCTCTTTAAAATTACATCTGGACTCCGGAAGAACTTCAAGTCAGGTTGAGACTCATGAAATTGATGGACAATTCCCAAGTGTCTGCAATGAGGCAGCTGCTGCGACTTCCGTCTCCTAGTGCCCACTCCTCCCGGACGGCGCTGGGCAAGCTGCCTCCTCCGGGCCTTGCATTCCCCATCTGTGCAGTGGAGATCCTCCCCCCCAGCCCCTCTGTGTGGAAGTGCTGGTGTGCACCTGGACGTGAACCAGCCTCACCAACTCTAAAGCACCATGCAGGCGGGAGGGGAGGCCTTGAGGGGTGTTCCTCGTGCTTGAGAACGGCTTTGCATTTTAGATTATTTGTGTTCGTGGATTGGAGAACCCCCGCAAGTTACCTGGCACGGAGGGGGCCTTCAGTAAACACATTTGGGCCAGTCTTAAGAGCTTGGGGGGTGGGGAAGGCATGTTGTGATCTTTGGCTTCAGGTCGTCCCGAAACCAAAGGGGAAATTCAGCAAACTGGGCCGGGGTGCCAAGATCCAGCTCCATCAAGGGCCCCTGGACACTTGCTGTTGGGCCCTAGAAGCTTCAGACCTCCCTCATGCTAGCGTCCTCCACTGCTCAGTCATTCAGAGGACTCGGCTTGCTCTGTGCCAAGCCTTGTGCTGCTGCTGGGTGGGCCCAGAACGTGCTTCAGGGTGAGTGAGGGGAACGGTAGCCGAAGCCCCCTGCCCCGACCCCACGGGCCACCTTCATCTCAGCCTGCATCACCAGGACAGCCAGGAGGGTTGGGTAGATTAGGTGTGGCTAGTCTCAGGTGGGGTTTGGGCACGGATGGGGTCAGTTTAGAGCAGTCCTCTGCACCAGGGGGATCAGAGCAGCAGCCTACAACAGCAGCAAGATCAGCGCTCGGGGTCCCAGGTATTGCTGAGCTGTTGGGAAAGTGCCTTGATCTGGTGACACCTGGGAGCCAGTTGGGTCCTGAGGCTCCCAATGCATCCTCTTGCATGTTTATCAAGGCTCGGCATGAAGGTACAGCAAATAAACCTGTTGTGAAAGAAGCACATTGGCCTGCCTGATTCATTCCTGCTCTTTTGGCTTCAGGACACGGCAGGGTTCTGTGTCCTTAAAGACGCTCAGAGTTTCCAGGGAGATGAGGCTCATGGCAGCCCCCAATTGCCAAGAGGAGATGGAGCCTGTGGGTAGAGTTTGGAGTTCAGAGTTCAGATATTTACTGTGCCACCGACAGATCATGGGGCCTCCCCTTCTCCAAGCCCATTTGCTTCTTGAAGAATGGAGGTGATGATTATCACTGTCCTTTATGGACAGATGGGAGAATTAACAGGGTGATTGGGGTTTGCAGCTAAGAGTCCATACAGGACCCTATTAAGAGAACCACTTGTCAATCACACATCTGATAAAGGGATCATATCCAGAATATATAAAGAAGTCCCAAAACTCAATAATAAAACAGCCCAATTAAAAATGAGTAAAGGATTTTAAAGGACACTTGGCCATGGAGAATATATAGATGACATTTTAAAAAGCACATGAAAAAATGCCCAACATCCTTAACCATCAGGGAAATGGGTGGGAAGGTACCCATTACACTGTCTAGAATGGTTAAATTAAAAAGACTGACCAGATTAAAGCCTCTGCCTTCAGCTCGGGTCATGATCCCAGGGTCCTGGGATCCAGCCCCGAGTCGGGCTCTCTGATTGGTGGGGAGCCTGCTTCCCCTTCTCTCTCTCTGCCTGCCTCTCTGCCTACTTGTGATCTCTGTTTGTCAAATAAATAAATAAAATCTTTAAAATAAAAAATAAAAATAAAAAGACTGACCAGGAGCACCTGGGTGGCTCAGTGGGTTTAGCCTCTGCCTTTGGCTCAGATCATGGTCTCAGGGTCCTGGGATGGAGCCCCACATCAGACTCCCTGCTCAGCAGGGAGCCTGCTTCCCTTCCTCTCTCTCTGCCTGCCTCTCTGCCTACTTGTGATCTCTGTTAAATAAATAAATAAAATCTTAAAAAAAAAAAAAAAAGACTGGCTATACTGTGTGCTGACAAGGATGTGGAGCAACGGGAACTCTCTTCACTCCATGGGCAGGAATATAAAATGGTGCATCTGTTCTGGAAGACAGTGGCAGTTTCTTAAAAATTTAATTTTCCAGGGCACCTGGATGGCTCAGTCAGCTAAGCATCTGCCTTTGACTCAGGTTATAATCCCAGGATCCTGGGATCGAGCCCCATATCAGGCTCCCTGCTCAGCAGGGAGCCTGCTTCTCCCTCTGCCAGCAGCTCTCCCTGCTTCTGCTCTTTGTCTCTGACAAATAAATAAATAAAATCTTTTAAAAAATGAAATGTTCATTTACTGTATGACCCGGCTATTGGGGTGCTTGCCCAAGAGCAATGAAAATATGTGTCCGTGCAAAGACGTGTACACCGATCTGCATAGGCGCTTTGTAATAGTCCCAAACTGGAAACAACAAATATCCATCAAAAGGTGAGGGGATGGATAACTGCTCCATCCCAGTGGAATCGTGCTCAGCAATTCCATTAGCAAAAGGAACCAGCATGAGACAACACGAGCGAGCTTCAAATGCATTACAATGGGTGGGGGGAACCATATAAAGAAGAATACATACTCTACAAGCCCATGTATATAAAATTCTGGAAAAGGCAAATTAATTTATAGTAAGAGGCCAATCAGTGGATGCTTGGGGAGAGAGGGATGAGAGGGGAGGGAGGGTGGGAGAGAGGGATGGCGAAGAAGCACATAGAAACTGAGTGGTGTGGGACGCCTGGGTGGCTCAGTTGGTTAAGCGGCTGCCTTCGGCTCAGGTCATGATCCCAGCGTCCTGGGATCGAGTCCCACATCGGGCTCCTTGCTTGGCAGGAAGCCTGCTTCCCCCTCTGCCTCTGCCTGCTTCTCTGCCTGCCTGTGCTCGCTCGCTCTCTCTGACAAATAAAAAAAAAAAAGAAAGAAAGAAAGAAACTGAGTGGTGGGTGTGCCTGGGTGGCTCAGTGAGTTAAGCCTCTGCCTTCTGCTCAGGTTATGATCTCAGGGTCCTGGGATGGAGCCCTGCATTGGGCTCTCTGGTCAGCAGGAAGCCTGCTTCCCTCTCTCTCTCTGCCTGCCTCTCTGCCTACCTGTGATCTCTGTCTGTCAAATAAATAAACAAAATCTTGGGAAAAAAAAAAAACAAAGAAGAAAAAAAAAGAAACTGAGTAGTGGGGGCATCTGGCTGGCTCAGTGGGTTAAAGCCTCTGCCTTCAGCTCAGGTCATAATCCCAGAGTCCTGGGATCGAGCCCCACATCAGACTCTCTGTTCAGCAGGGAGCCTGCTTCCTCCTCTCTCTCTCTGCCTGCCTCTCTGCCTACTTGTGATCTCTGTCTGTCAAATTAATAAATCTTTAAAAAAAAAAAGAAACTGAGTGGTGGAAATCTTAACTATCCCGACTATAGTGGTGATTTCACGGGTCTATATGCACATCACAACCTACCAAATCCTATGCTTTAAAGGTTTTATTTATTTATTTGACAGAGGGAAAGAGCTCACAAGTAGGCAGAGAGAGAGGGGGAAGCAGGCTCCCTGCTGACCAGAGAGCCCAATGCAGGGCTCCATCCCAGGACCCTGAGATCATGACCTGAGTCAAAGGCAGAGGTTTAACCCACTGAGTCATCCAGGTGCCCCAAACCCTATGATTTAAATGTGCACAGTTTAGGAGCACCTGCCTGGCTCATTCGGTAGAGCACACAACTGGTAATCTCAGGGTTGTGAGTTCAAGCCCCATGTTGGGTGTGGAGCCTACTTTTTAAAAAATGTGAAGTTTATTGTATGTCAATTATATTTCAATAAAGATGTAAATAAATGTTCACTTAAAAAAGAAAAGAACTTCATAAAAAATTGGGCAAAAGATTTGAACAGTCAGGGGTGCCTGGGTGGCTCCGTCGGTTAAGCATCTGCCTTCTGCTCAGTTCTGAACTGATCCTAGGGTCCTGAGATCAAGTCCCTAGTGGGAGCTCTCTGCTCAGTGGGGAGCCTGCTTTTTTTTCCCCCTCTCCCTCTGCCCCTCCCCCTGCTCATGCTCTCTTTCTCCCCACTCAAATAAAAAAAAAAAAAACTTAAGAAAAAAGATTTGAACAGTTCACCATGAAGAATATATGGACAGGAAGTAATCCCATGAAATAAACACATGAAAACTATAACAAAATGCTCCTGCATATCTCTTAGGGGCTGAATTTTGTCCCCCACCCCCCAAATCCATAGGTTGAAGTCCCAATCACCAATACCTCAGAATGTAACCATATATGGAGATAGGGTATTTAAAGAGGCGATTAAGTCAAAATGAGCTCTTTGGGTGGTCCCCACTGCAGTGTGACTGGGGTCCCTATAAGAAGAGATTAGAGGGGCACATGGGTGGCTCCGTCAGTTGGGCATCTGCCTTCCACTCATGTTATGATCCCCGCATCCTGGGATGGAGCCCCAGAGTAGGTCTTCCTACAGAGTGGGGAACCTGCTTCTCCCTCTCCTCCCAGCTTGTGCTCTCTGTCACTATCTCTGTCAATCCCCCCCCCCCCAAATAGATAAAATCTAAAAAAGAGAGAGAGAGAGAGAGAGATTAGGACACAGACATGAGCAGAGCAAAGACCCTATGAAGACCCAGGAAGAAGATGGCCATCTAAAAGCAATGAAGTCTCAGAAGAAAACACTTGTGCCCCCAACGCCTTTGTCTTGGACTCCTAGCTGCCAGAACTCTAAGACGATGAATTTCTGCCAAAGAGCCGCTCAGTCTGTTGCTTTGGCCACCATAGCAAGTTAAAAGGATACTGCCTTGAATGTTTAAAGTAATAGCTCAGGATGCCGGTGCTGGTAAGGACTCAGAGCAACCACAGGGCTCACAGAGGGCTGGAAGAAAACAGCTGGGCTGTCTCTCACCAAACCAAACACCATTTCCCGTGTAACGCAGCAATCCCATCCCTAAGTGAAACACAGACTCCTGTTCATGAAAAATGTGTTCAAAGCAGCTGTTTGGGGGAATCACCAAGAAATGGAGGCATCCCAGATGTCGAGCGGCTGTTGTGTGGATGAAACTCGCGCAATGGTCCCACCACACTACAGAATAGTACTCAGCGATGAAAAAGCACGAGCTGCGGATACGCTCCTCATCACGCATGCGTCTCCGCAGCGAATGCCGCCAGACTCAGACTAGATCCCATCTGCTCTCATTAGAGGATATTTTAGGAAGAGCAAAATTATAGGGACAGAAAACAGACCCGCGGTTACCAGGGTTGGAGAATGGGAGTAGGGACAGCCTCCAAAGAAGCCAGGGGAAGGGGGTGGGGGACGAAACGGTTCTGTGTCTTGATTGTGGTGGGGAAATCCACAACTGCGTGTCTTTGTCAAAAATTCCAGAAATGGATGCTGAGAATTCCAGCTTCATCTAACAAGAAGAGGAAACGCAGACTATGCTGCGAAGCTTCTCGGACCTGTTCACATGCTGGCGTTTTGCCTGTGAGGGGCATGGCCTTGGGGGAGTAACTCCCCTTCTCTGAATCTCAGTTTCCTCTCCGCATGACCAGTGGGAGGGTCTGGAGCTCGATTCCAAAGGCCAGCACTGTAATTCCCCAGAGCACCTCTGCTCGGACTCATCTAGCACCTGGTGGGTGTGGGTGATAAGCCGGCTCTCCAACCGGGAGCACCAATGGATGTTCCGGGATCTCATTTTATGAGAGAACAGATTGTACTGAAATAGCCTCCCAGCCTATTCTGGGAAGGGGGTGGGTAGGCCACCGTCTGACTGCGGGGATGATTGGCGGGGCAGGCTGACCCTGTCTCCCCTGTAGGTGTAAGAGCTCTGAAGACCAGGCTCTCCATTCCAGCCTAATTATAGCTGCAGTAGCTTCCTCCCTCTTGGGTTGAAAGAAATGTTCTTTTAACACCATCACGATCATCATCATCATTGTTGCTACAATTATGGTAAAAGACGCAACACAAAATCTTCCGTCTTCGCCATTTTTTTAAAATTTATTTATTTGTCAGAGAGAGAGAGAGAGAGAGAGAGCCAGAGAGCGAGCACAGGCAGACAGAGTGGCAGGCAGAGGCAGAGGGAGAAGCAGGCTCCCTGCTGAGCAAGGAGCCCGATGTGGGACTCGATCCCAGGACGCTGGGATCATGACCTGAGCCACCCAGGCGTCCCCCATCTTCACCATTTTTTATGCATTAAGTTGCACTGTTGTACAACAGTGTTCGACCACCACCAACCATCTCCAGAACTTTTCTCGTCTTCCCACACTGACACTCTTGTCCCCATTGAACGCTGACTCCCCACGCCCTCCCCCTAGTCCCTGCCATTCCATTTTCTATCTCTATGGATTTGACTATTCTTGTTGTCTCATGTAAGTGGGATCATATAGCATTGTCCTTTTGTGACTGGTTTATCTCCACTCAACATAATGTCTTCCAGGTTCATCCATGGCGGAGCCTGGGTCAGGGAAGAATTTCCTTCCTTCATAAGGGTAAATATTATTCCATTGTATAGCTATGGCACATTTTTGCTTATCCATGCATCAGTAGACACTCGGGTTGTTTCTACTTTCTGGTTATTATGAAAAATACTGCGTGACCATGGGTGCGCAACTATCTCTTGAAGATCCTGCTTTCAATTGGGAGGAAGGTTGTTGAAGCAGGAAAGATGGCGAGGAAGCAGAGCCTCTGGGTCCCAGAGGTCAGAGCTTTGAAATATATGTACGAATATGATACACACATATCTGTATTAAGTCACATATCATCAACCATGAACGTGCCTAGAACCTCCAATTCCAGCTCAAGAATGCGGGGTATATTGTAGTCCTCCCCCATAGGGAGAAATCTGCAGGGTCTTCCTTTAACCATTAAGTGATGCCCCTCTGCATTTCCCACCAAAGAAAGGGAAGGGGAAATCAAAATACAATTTATCAAGCAAACAACTGTACTTTGGCTGTTCGCCCCTCTTACAGACGTTAGCCCCAGGAGGTCACAGAGCTGGGCGTACAAGCAGGAACTTAGGCTCAGGTAAACCCATTAAAAGCATGACTTGGAGCAGATGAATTGAAATTCAAGCATCATCTCTACACTGGGCCATCGTAAGGATCAACTAAGAGTGGCAAGGTCTCATCCTGGGAGAGATCTGTTTCCTGAGTTTACATGATTGTTGGCAGATTTTTGTTTCTTGTGGCATGTTGCACTGAGGGCCTCGGTTTTCCACCGGCTGTTGGCAGGAAGCTGCCCTCAGTTCCCTGCCATGGGGACCTCTCCAACCTGGCAACTTCCTTTATACAAAGCCAGCAAGAAGTGTCTTTCCTTTTTGCAAAACAGAAATCATAGAGGTTTTATTTTGTTTTGTTTTAATTAGGGTGAAATTTCCATAACACAAAACAAACTGTTTTGAAATGAACAATTCAGTGGCATTTAGTGTGTCCACAGTGTTGAATAATCATCACTTCTACTTGGTTTCAAGACATTCCCATCGCCCCAAAAGTAATGCCGTGCCCATAGCAGTCACCCCCCATCCCCCACCGCCAGTCCCTGGCAACCATGAATCTGCTTTCTGTATCTCTGGATTTTACATGTTGTGCACAGTTCACATACATGGAATCACACACCATATGAGCTTCGGTGTGTGGCTTCTTTCACTTGGCATAGTGATTTTGAGCTCCCTCCACATTTCACGTGGGCCGGAGCTCCATTCCTTTCCCATGGCTGAGTAATATTCCATGATATGCGTATCCGACATGTTGTTTATCCTTTTGTTCATTGTTGGGATATTTGGGTTATTTCTACTTTTAGGTCATTGCAGATGGCACTGTTATAAACATTTGTTTGAACGCCTCTTTTCAATTCTTTGGGTTATACAGCTTGGAGTAAAATTTCTGGGTCATAGATTTCTATAACCTAATCTTGGAAGTAACATTCCATCACTCTCCCCTTGTGACCCCATGCCCTGAGCCATTTATCCAGTTTTGACAAGTGTAGACACCCATGTAACCACCACCATCATCAAGAGAGGGAACACTGCTATCATTTAAAAAGGTTTCCATGTGATTCTTTTGGATATATACTGAGGTATATACCAAGAAGTGGTAATTTCTGGATCATATGGGATGATTGTATATCTAATAGTCTGAGGAGCCATTTTTTAATCCCTTTTTCATATTCCATTCATTAAAAGCAAACCCCAAGTCTTCTACACTCAAGGGTAGAGCCTCTACATCATGCTTATACAAAAGCAGGAGTACCAGCAGCAGGGGATCCAAGGGAACCACCCAAGAAGCCGCCCACTCCTCCGTAAGCAAATCCAGGCCACAACTGCACCCAGGAATTCCTGTTAAGTGCTCACAACATGCCAAGCACAAAAGTAGGTATTTTACGAGCCGGTCTGTCTTTGAGGTGGGTTGTTCCTCCCGTTTTCTAGGGAAATTTTTAGGCTCTGTGGCAAAGGGACCTGCCAGCCCTCACACAGGGCTCACAGTGGGGCAGAATTAGGACCCAGGTCTATCTCATTCCCAATCCTACACTTTTCCCTTTACACTTCACCTCTCTGAGTCTCCTCAGGGAAGCCCAAGAGACGTGCGTGGGAGGAGTGTGGCAGAGTCTCTGACTCTCAGAGGGAAAGGCAATCATCCAGTTACCGCAGACACAGGTGCTCATAAGTGCATTCACACTGCCATTTCTGGTTGGTACATGCCCAGAGGCATCTGGGAAAAATTCCCAGCTCAATTAGTGGAGGAAACGAGAGTTGAACTAAGCCCATAGCAGCCAGGCAAGAGGTCAAAACGAAGGCGTAAAGATAGGAGGTCAGCAGGCCTGAGAGTGAGTTCTGGTTTTGCTCCTAACTTCCCACGTGATCCTGGGCAAACCCTTCCTAGTTCAATGAGAATGTTGGATCAGGTCAGAGGTAGGTAAGCTATGGCCTACAGGCCAAACCTGGCCCACCGCCGGTGCTTATAAATACGGTTTTGCTGGCACAGAGACACACTCAGTTGTTTATGTACCATTGATGGCCTCTTCTTTGAGCTACGACAGGATAGTTGAGTCATTACAACAGAGACCGCCTGGCCCATACAGTTCAAAATATTGACTATTCTGACTATCTGATTCATTACACAAAAAGTTTGCCAACCTCTGGACTAGATGATTATTATTATTTTTTTTTTAGAGAGAGAGAGAGTGAGAGAGATTACAGAGGGAGAGGAAGAGGGAGAAGCAGACTCACCACTGAGCAGGGAGCCTGATGCAGGACTCAATCCCAGGACTCCAGGATCATGACCTGAGTTGAAGTCAGAAGGTCAACCTCCTGAGCCATGCAGGGTCCCCCTAGACTAGATGATTTTTTAGATGCTTTCTAACTCTAAAAATCTGATAATTCATAGAAGAAATGAATAATGCAATTAACTAGGTACAGCCAAGAGAGCTGTTTCAAACTCTGTACCACACCACCTGATGGAGATCTGACCATCCCCCGAGAGTCCTCGTTTTCTCAGTAAAACCAGACCATAATCGAATGTCTTAGTTCAGGCTGCTACAACACATTACCATAGACCAGGGGGCTTCAACAACAGATGTCCCTCAGAGCTCTGGAGGCTGGGAAGTTCAGGATCAAGGTGCCAACAGATCTGGTGGCTGGTGAAGCTGTCTTCCTTGCTTGTGGACACCCCCCATTTCGTTGTATCCTCACATGGTGGGGAGCAGAGAGAGAGATCCTGTGTCTTCTTCTCTTTATATAAGGGCATTAATCCATCATGAGGGCTCTCTTCTCCTGACCTAATCTAACCCTAATCACCTCCCAAAGCCCTGACTCCAAATACCATCATGTTGAGAATTAGGATTTCAAATAGGTAATTTAGGGGTAGGGGGCTGTACAAATATTGAGTCTATAACATCAGAATAGGCATGAATTCATGGAGGACATGGGGAGATGGAGAGGAGAAGGGGGTTGAGGGAAATTGGGGGGGAGATGAACCATGAGAGACTATGAACTCTGAAAAACAACCTGAGGGTTTTGAAGGGGCGGGGGGTGGGAGGTGGGGGGGGCCAGGTGGTGGGTATTATGGAGGGCACGCATTGCATGGAGCACTGGGTGTGGTGTAAAACTATGAATTCTGTTATGCTGAAAAGAAAAAAAAAAGAATAGGCATGAATTCATTCAACAAACGTTTGCCGATGCTCAGTGTGCCTGTGCCTGGGCTGTGCCCCAGGGTCACAGACATGCAAAGGTGCAAGCCTTGCTCTCAAGGAGTTCCCTGACAGACAGACGGAAATGCCATGGGGGATTCAGAGGCATTGTGGAGGGTCAAGGAGGGCTTCCTGGAAGAGAGAGATTTATTTGGGGCCTTAAAATACACAGGGAGGATTAAAAGATGTTGGGAAAGTGTTCCAGACAGATACCACAGCATGGACATAGGCTGGGATGGGGGAATGTTTAGAAAACACTTATCCACAGACTCTGACTGGACCGGTTGAGGGGACACACATCTGCAGACCCCTTGTTCCACCAGGTGTGGTAGATTCCCTCCTGGCTGGCCAGTGCCTCACTGTGATTGTGGTCTAGACCTTCACCTTTGTTATCCCTTCTGTGGGTTGCATTAGAGCTTCCTAGGGTGTGCCTCTGTGCCAAAAATGGTAGGAAATGGTTATTAAAGACTCTTTGTGGGGAAAAAGGCAGACAGACTCAGACTGGGAGAAGCAGGGCATCCTATAAGGGCCTAGACAAGGAGCTGGAAGGTTTAAGCTCTGTATCAGTTAGCTATTGCTGCATAACAAAACACCCCAAACCATAGCTGCTTAAAACCACAAACATTTCTTATCTCATGTGGTTTCCGAACATCAGGAATCCCAGGGTGGCTCAGCTGGACAGTTCTGGCTCAGTCTCTCTCAGAGAAGCAGTCCCTGCAAAGCCTAACTATAGATGGAGAATGGACCCCAAGAGCCCTCCCAGAGCTCTTTCAGGCCTCGGCTCTTCGTTGGCTGATGGACACAGACTTCAGTCCTCACCACACACTGCCCACAAAGTGACAGCTGTTCCTCCCAGGGTGAGCCATCCAAGTGAGAACAGAGGCATTCGAGAGAGTTCCCAAGATGGAGACCAGTCTTTTATAACCTAATCTTCAAAGTGACATCCCACTACTCCTGCCATAGTCTATTGGCCAACTAACCCTGGGGCAGTGTGGGAGAAGGCTAACATAAAAGTGTGCCTCAGGGAGGGACACCTGGGGGGTCAGTCTGTTAAGCGTCTGCCTTCAGCTCAGGTCATGGTCTCAGGGTCCTGGGATTGAGCCCCATGTGGGGTTCCCAGCGGGAAGTCTGCTTCTCCCTCTCCCTTCACATCCCCTTGCTCGTTTTCTCTCTCTCTCTCTCTCAGATAAATAAATCAAATCTTTAAAAAAAAAAAAGTTGTGCCTCAGGGAGGTGGAGTCATCAGGGGCCATCTTAGAGGCTGCTTGCCACCCCCATGGGTGTCATTAACCCCCTCAGCTTATTTCTCCATCTGGGCATCTGTCTGAGTCACAGTCCATTGCTTCTTATTATAACTGAGGCCTGCCTGACAAATAGCTGGGGGGTAGGGGGCCGTTCCTTTTCTAATCCATCAGTCTGACCACCTCCAACTTTGTCTCAAACCCTTCCAGAATGTTCCAGAAAATTCTAATGAAAAAAAAAAAAACATTAGAAACAAGTTCTAATATCCATTGACAGCAGGAGATGAACAAATTGCGTTTCATATGACAGAACACCATACAGCAGTAAAAATGAGCAAACCAGAGCATGGGACAAATCTCAAAACATGTTGAGTATAAAAAGCAAGTTGTATCAGAATACCTGCAGCATTGTTCCTTACATGAAAGCCAAAAACATACAAACCTAATGATGTATTATTTCAGGATACGTATTTATATGGTAAAACCATCACATAAGCTAAGAGATGGTGAACACAAGACACAAGATCAAGGCTGTCCTTTGTCAGGAGAGGGAGACAGATGACTGAGAGACATGCAGGGAGCTTTCAAATATTGGAAATATTTGATTTCTTAAGCCAGAGCAAGGATGCCTGGTTTTGTATGACCCTTGAGCTAAGAATGGATTCACATTTTTTTTAATAGTTGGGGGGGGAAGGGAAGACTGTTTCCTGACATGTGAAAATTATACGAAATTCATATTTCAGCATCCAGAAATAAAGTCTTACTGGCACACACTTGTGCCCATTTGTTTAGGTATCATCTATGACTCCTTTCGAGCTACAGTGGCTGAGCTAACTAGTGGAGCCAGAGCCTGTCTGAATAGCAAACCTGAAAATTTTTACTATCTTGCCCTTTATAGAAAAAGTTTGCTGGGGGGAGGGGTGTACGTGGATATCCATCTTATTATTTCTTGTAGTTTAAAAATTTTTTTAATTTAAATTAAATGTAGCGAACATATGTGGTATTATTAGTTTCATATTTCTTATAGTTCATATCTAAATTCGTTATATCTAATATTGAACCTCACCAAACTATTTGCAATTCCTAGAATACAGCACGTTCTCTCACCCCCGGACATTTGCATGGGCCGTCCTCCCTACAGGAAGATCCTTCTTCACTTCCTCCAGCTTCTGGTAGTTCCATCATTCCAATCTCTGCCTTCACTGTCCTACAGCCTTCTGCTCCTCTCTGTTTGTGCCTTCTCATCCCACTTTTACACAGACGCTCATCGTTGGTTTTAGGGCCATCTGGTAATCCTGAAGGATCACTTAATCAAATCTGCAAAGACTTTTTCAGATAAGATCACTCTTGCAGTTTCTAGGGGTTAGGAACTGAGTATATCTTCACACAATCCCCAACACTTGATGACATTAAAAGGCTATCCATCTGTCTTGCACTCTGAAGTGGATCTCGTATGTTGATTGTAGCATCATGCATTGATCATCTGAAAAATATTGGTTTTGGCAATGCAGAGGATGTCAAATTTCATTATTCAATATCAGAATGTCCCCTTCATTAAAATCACTGCCCATATTATCAGAAAAGCCTTCCTTTGGCTGTCAGAAACCAGTCAAGCTCATAGCAGCAGGTGCAGGTTTTCCAAAAATCTTATTTTCCCTTGAAAGCTTGAATTTTATCCTTAGCAACAAAACTGAGTTGTTTTCCTTGGAGCAACAGGCTCTTTTTGTTCATTTTTGAGAAAATGTCTGGCAAACCGCCAAGTCTGAATCATGGTTGGTCAGATGTTTCAAATGAAATTGATGTTCCCTGAAAAAAGATCATAAACTTCATTCAAGTGCTTCTCCTGGAGATGGCCCCTGAAATTAAGTCTCAATAGAAGGGCTTTGTATGAAAAAAAAAAAAAAAAGAAGGGCTTTGTATGTATGTACTTCCCACTTTGTCCCACGAAATATCTGAAAGACATGCACTTGCCCATTATGGTGCCAACTGTGTCTCCCTAAAAGGGATGTTGAAGTCCCAATCTCCAGCACTTGTGAATGTGACTTTATTTAGTGATAGGGTCTTGGCAGCTTTCATCAAGTTAACATGAGACCACCAGGCTGGACCCTCATCCAATATGACCTGGGTATTTATGGGAAGAGGAAACATTAATATATATATATTTATATAATATATTATATATATAATTATATAAATATATATATATTAATGTTTCCTCTTGTATTATTATATATATAATATATAATATATTATATATTATATTATATAATATACAATAATATCGTATAATATATAATTATATATATATGTATCATATATAAAAAGGAGAGACCATGTGACAATGGGGCCAAGGAATACCAAGGATTGAGAGCCAGCACCAGAACCTACCTGGAAGAGGCCAGGAAGGATCTTCTCCAGAGCCTTTGGAGGGAGTGCGGCCCTGCTGAAAACTTGATTTCAACTTCTAGCCCCCGGAACTGGGAGAGAAGCCATCTCTGTTGTTTTGAGCCACCCCCTCCTTGGATCTGTTTCATGACCGTCCCAGGAGTCCAATCCCCCAGGCCGTGTCTGGGCTCCACCGTGATGTGACCTGGTATGTGGCAAGCTCCGTGTCTCAGGCTGCTCGGGATGCTATAACAAAATACCAAAGCCTGGGTGGCTTAAACAACAGACATGTATTTCTCACAGCACAGAGTCTGGAAGTCCAAGATCAAGATGTCAGCCGATTTGGCTTCTTGTCAGGGCCCAATTCTTGACTTATAGACAATCACCTTCTTGCTGTGTCCTCACATGCCTTTTCCTCTCAGTCCTCCTCCTCTTCTTTTTTTTTTTTTTTAAGATTTTATTGATTTATTTGTCAGAGAGAGAGAGCGCGCGCGAGAGAGGGAGCACTGGCAGACAGTGGCAGGCAGAGGCAGAGGGAGAAGCAGGCTCCCTGCCGAGCAAGGAGCCCGATGTGGGACTCGATCCCAGGACGCTGGGATCATGACCTGAGCTGAAGGCAGCCGCTTAACCCACTGAGCCACCCAGGCGTCCCATCAGTCCTCCTCTTCTGATAAAGACTACTCTTAACAGGACGGGCCTACTTTCTTGATCCAATAATTTAAACCTAATTACCTTCCCAAAGCCCCATTTCCAAATGCCACCACTGTTAATTGTAGATATCAACTTGACTGGGCTAAGGGATGCCCAGATGGCTTCTCAGATATGATTTCTGGATGTGTCTGGGATGGCGTCTACTGCTAAGAGATTAACATCTTAATTGATTAACTGAGAGAAGCAGGTGGCCATCCCCAGTGCCAGTGGGCATCACCCAATCCTTCAAGGTCCCCAAAGGAACAAAAAAGAGGATGAACAAGTTCCCACTCTTCTCCACTTGAGCTGAGACATACATCATCTCCTGCCCTTGGGCATCAACACTCCTGGTTCTGGAGCTTTTGGACTCAGATCTGGGCTCAGGCCTTCAGTCCCCTGATTCTCAGGCCTCAGGACTCAGACATAAGAGATTGGATAAATAAATTACAGCCCATCCACTCAATAGAATTCCAGCAGCCATTAAAATGAATGACATGAAAAGGAATCCATGTTGTATTATGATGTGACAAAAGCACAGTGCCAAAGGGAGTGTGTGGTATGATTCCAGTTTGGTCAAAACAGACAAAACCTTTTCACCACGTGTGTTTATGTGTGCATAATACAAGGACCATTCATAGTGGTTATTTCTTGGAAGGATCTCTGGTTTTTCCATGGAGTTGGCATATCTCCCTCACTGGGAACCCTAGATCCAGTAATGAAGGCTTTGTTTACTGATATGGTAGCCATACAGTAATCCCGCTGTGGAGCTATTGGGAGCCCATAGCCAAACTTCACACTTTAACAACCATTTGTGAATAAAACACTCACTGCTGTGGGTTGAATTGGGTCCCCCCTCCCCAAAGTTTACAAGAGGAAGTCCTAACTGCTGGTACTTGAGAATATGATCTTATTTGGAGAGAGGATCTTTAAAGAGGTGACCAAGTTCAAATGGAGTCAGTAGGGTTGCCTCTAACCCAATAGGATGGTTGTCTCTGGAAGAAGAGGGAATCAGGGCATCCAGACATGCACAGAGGGCTGACAACACGGAGATACAGGGAGAGCACAGCTGGCTGCAAGCCCAGGAGACAGGCCTGGGACAGATCCTCCCGCAGAGCCCTCAGAGAGAACCAGCCCTCCTGCCACCTTGCTCTCAGCCTTCTAGTCTCCCGATCTCTGAGCCGATCCACTTCTGCTGTTCAAGCCTCCAGTCTGTGGCACTCTACTATGGCAGCTTTTGCAAAGTGTTACATCCATTAGACAAAAGACTAAGAGGAACCTCTCCCTGAACGATGGACCTGGAACAAAATTGCAACGAAGTAAGTGGGTGAGGAGGCCAGTTCTGTCTAGACACAGAGACCGGCACATGCTATTGGACTGTGGCATGAATGTCCTCACTAAACATCCTAGACCATCTCCTGAAGGGAGATCCTGCTCTCCATGCCCTATAAAAGCAGAGACTTCTGTTTGTGCATCTTTCAGAGTTTTTTTTTTTTTTTAAAGATTTTATTTATTTATTTGACAGAGAGCACACACAAGTAAGGGGAGGGGCGGGCAGCGGGAGAGGTAGAAGCAGGCTCACTGCAGAGCGAGGAGCTCAATGCGGGGCTCAGTGCCTGGGATCATGACCTGAGCTGAAGGCAGACACTCAACCAACTGAGCCCTCAAGGTGCCCCTCATATTTTTTAAATTATAAAAACAATACAGTCTGGTTGTTAAAAATGCCAACGACAGAGAAATGCATGAAGAGAAAAAGTGAGATTTACCCCCTCTCACCTACAACTCACCATCCCAGAGGCAAATGCTATGAACAGTTCTCCTACTCATGTAAACACTTAGGAATTGACAGCTGTGCTTCGCATATGTCTCTTCTGCCTGAAGGTAAGTGTCTCTTTAGTAACAAATTATGCCTTCGGTTCTTCATAAATGGTTGAATCTCAGAGTATTTCTCCGACTTTGAGCTTTTTTTTTTTTTTTTAAAGATTTTATTTATTTATTTGAGAGAGAGGCAGTGAGAGAGCATGAGCGAGGAGAAGGTCAGAGGGAGAAGCAGACTCCCCGTGGAGCTGGGAGCCTGATGCGGGACTCGATCCCGGGGCTCCGGGATCATGACCTGAGCCGAAGGCAGTCGTCCAACCAACTGAGCCACCCAGGCGTTCCCAACTTTGAGCTTCTTAATCAAGATCTCATTGACCAGGTTCCAATCAAGGACAGGGAGGAATTAGATGTTCCGCTGACTTCCTGGGACCTTAAGCAAAATTGTGCGTACATGTCATCTTCAGGGAGAGGGTCCAGACCTTTTATTGAAGATGTTAAAGTGTGATCTGTAACCTCAAAAAACTTACAGAACCAGTGGGCAAAAATGAGGCCAATTGCCGATTTCCACCGGGACCATTCTGGGCCTTCCTGTAATTCAGAATACAGGAGATACGGGACCTGGTTTCAAATACCACTTCAGTTACTATGTTGTCACTAGCTGTGTGACCAGGGGCCTGGCTCTGCCATCTGTAACATAGGAATGATAACAGCGGCCACACCTAGGAGCTGTGAGCTGGGCCAAGACTGGAGAGAGGTGCTCACCTGGGGCAAAATACTTGCAGAGGGTTCCCAACACATCAGCGATGAGCAAATAAATATTTGTTTCCTATTTGAATCCATTTTTTAAAAAAATACAAAACACAAAATAAATAAATCCATTTTTTAAATTGAGGTAAAATTCATATAACATAAAATTAATTGTCGGGGCTCCTAGCTGGCTCAGCGGTGGAGCATGTGACTCCTGACCTCAGGGTGGTTCGAGCCCCGCGTTGGGTACAGACATTACTTAAAAATAAAATCTTAAAATAAATAAATAAGTTTAAAGTGCACAATTGGGTGGCAGTTCGTACATTCACAGCCATCACTCTGTCTAGTTCCAGAACATTTCTGTGGCCCCCGAGGATACCCCATCCCCATAAGCAGTCACTCCCCAACCCCCACCCCCAGCCCCTGACAATCAACAATCTGCTTTCTGTGTCTGCGGGTTTGCCCGTTCTGGACATTTCATATCAATGGAGTCGTAGGCTCTGTGGCCCTTTGCAACTGGCTTCTCTTACTCAGTGCAATGTCTTCCAGGTTCTTTCCATATGTAGCGTATGTCAGCACTCCCTTCCTTTCTACAGCTGATTAACATTTCATCGTAATGGTTGATCTCATTTTGTTTATCCATTTACCAGTAACGGACATTTGGGTTGTTTCCATGTCTGGCTATTTTGGTTAGTGCTTCTCTGAACATCCTTGTACACGATTTGCTCGAACACCTGTTTTCAATTATCTTGGGTGTATACCTAGGAATGGAGTTGCAAGATCGTATGGAAATTCTTTTTTTATTATTATTATTTTTATTTATTTGTTTAAGGATTTTATTTATTTATTTGACAGAGAGAGAGAGATCACAAGTAGGCAGAGAGGCAGGCAGGTGGGGGGGTGGGAAGCAGGCTCCCCGCCAAGCAGAAAGCCCAAAGCAGGGCTTGATCCCAGGACCCTGGGATCATAACCTGAGCCGAAGACAGAGGCTTTAACCCACTGAACTACCCTGGCACCCCGAAAATTCTATGTTTAACTTTCCAAGGCAACTCCAAGCTGTTTTCCATAGGGGGTCTGTCACTTTACGCTCCCACCAGCGGTGTACAAGGGTTCCAATTCCTCCACATCTTTGCCAGTACTTATTTTCTACTGTTTTGATTACAGGTGTTCTGGTAGGTGTGAGATGCTATCTCATTGTGGTTTTGGTTTACAGATAAATAATATTTTAAAGTAATATTTCCTAAAAATCGAAATCCACACGCACAAAAAAACCGTGCCTGAGCAGAACATCAAAACCTTTTTTTTTTTTAAAGATTTCATTTATTTATTTGTCAGAGAGAGAGAGAGAGAGAGCGAGCGAGCACAGGCAGACAGAGAGGCAGGCAGAGGCAGAGGGAGAAGCAGGCTCCCTGCCAAGCAAGGAGCCCGATGTGGGACTCGATCCCAGGACGCTGGGATCATGACCTGAGCCGAAGGCAGCCACTTAACCAACTGAGCCACCCAGACATCCCAGAACATCAAAATCTTAATGAGAACAGGACCCAACCCTGCATGTGTATACTCAACTCGCTTGCCTCATTGTATTTAAAATTGTGATAGTTCATTCATTGCAGATTTCTCGGCATCGACTTTAATTTTCCTAAATATTATCTGAAAATATTACATGTTTATCGCCATAAAAATTTAAAAATATTATTTATTTTGTTGCTGGGTTCTCGTGTGTGCCCTCCCGCCAAACTGTGGCACCCCAGCCCCTCTCCGGCTTCCCCCCCTCCCTCTGCGCTGTGCTCAAGCGGTTTAAGCTTATTCACGTGGCAGCTCCCGCGCTGACCTCAAGAGGGCGCCGCTTCCCCGCTCATTCTCAGCCCAGGCGCATCCTTGGGGGCTAGGAGTTTGATTTGGGTTATTAACGTCTCCCTGCCGGGATGCCTCTTGTATAAAATGGGAATGATAGGCAGAGGTGCGGAAATCCCCTCTCCTAGAGCTCAGCCCCTACCCAACACATAATGATCATTGTAACTATTACCCAAGAACAGGGTTGGAAGAATATATTACACTCTTAAGGCAGAGAATTTGAAACACAAAGTAGGCAGAATGGTACAATGAACCGCCAGCTGTAGGTCCCGCTGCTACCCCTCCCTGGCCAACCTCACCCCATCCATCTTGCCGTCTGGGATTATTACTCCAAAGCAAATCCCAGTCATTCTAGAAATCGTATTCTATAAATATTTTATTATGCATCTCTGAAAGATAAAGACACTAAAAAAAAAAAAACCTTACCATGATATCATCATCGCACTTTAAAAACTTTGCCAAGAATTCTCTAATCCCTACAGATTCCTATATAGCTCACAAATGTTGGGTTTCAAAGCTCAGCACCATCATTCCCTTGCCAAGGGAACTTGGGCAAATTGCTAAACTTGTCTGAGGCATATTCTCTTTCTTCCTTTTTTTAAAAATTTTTAAGTCATCTCTGCACCCAATGTGGGACTTGAGCTCACAACCCCGAGATCAAGCATCGCCTGCCCTGCTGACTGAGCCCACCGGGTGCCCCTCTGAAGCTTTTTTTTTTTTTTTTTAAGATTTTATTTATTTATTCATGAGAGACAGAGAGCATAAGTAGGCAGAGGGAGAGGGAGAAGCAGGCTCCCTGCTGAGCAAGGAGTGCAATGCTGACTCGATCCCAGAACCCTGGGATCATGACCTGAGCCTAAGGCAGACGCTTAACCAACTGGGGTAGACGCTTAACCGACTGAGATACCCAGGCACCCCCCCCCCCTTCTGAAGCTTATTTTCATCATGGGTAAACCAGGGTAGTCCAAGGAAGCTCCCAGGTCACAGGAAGAGTCAGAGACCGTATGTCACATTAGCACCTGAAGCTAAGAGCTCCTCATCATAGAATGACATGACAATGGTCACAGGAAGAGAGTAACATTAAAGAGCCACGGTTCTCAACCAAAGAGTGGAGGTGGGGATTCTGTTCTCCAGGGGACACGTGACAACGTCAGGAGACATTTTCGGTTGCCACTGGCATCTAATTGGCAGAGACCGGGGTGGGGGGTGATTCTCAGCAGCCTACAGCGAGTGCACTGTGGAAGCTTTGCCACTGCCTCACCTACCTTTGCCTACCAACCCCCCCCCCGCTTTTAATCTGGAACCAGCCCCCATACTGGGAGGAGAGGGCAAGACCAAAGAAAGTCAGGCCATTTCAGAAGGGTAGGTGGCAGGTTTGATAAGTAAGGGAACTTACCTACCAGGCTTGTCTGGTAGACAAGCAGATCTCCACAACTACCAGCCAGAATCTTAACATTTACATAGAGACCTCCGCTGGGTTCAGATGCTCATACACCATCCAGATGGTCTTAACACCACATCACTATCTCAAGGCTGTGTCCTTGGGGAGCATCTAGCACGGGGGAGGCCAGTGGAGCCAATACTCCAAGGACAGGGGAGGGGGAGGAAGAGCCTCTCGCTGCCCGGGGTCCAGCTGGTGGGTCAAATCTGCAGTCACATGTTCTCAAAGACCTCCTCCAACGTGCACACCCCACCGCAAAGAGTGCTCTGGCCTCAAATATTAGCCGTGCTGAGCCGTGCTGAGAAACCCTGCTCTAGAAACTTAGGTTTCATTTAACGCTTGCAGGGACATCAACATTGGACACTCTGATTCCTGACTCTGCCACTTGTTGGGTAAGCCTGGAAGTAATAGTAACTGATCATGACTCACATTTCATGGGTCCTTCACATGCCCCAGGCACAGCATTAGGCTCAACTGCATGAGTGAACCTCATGTCTCACCAACTCAGGAGATCGTGAAGAAAACTTAAGCCCAGAGAGGTCAAGTGGCTGGGGCGAGGGGCCTCGTCTCTTTGGACCTCATTTTTTTTTCATCCGTGGGACAGGATGATAATCTGCCTCTCAGGCCCACTGCCCATGCAGGAGGCCAACCTGCTGGCACCTGATGGACACTTAACACACGGCCTCCTCTGTGACGAGTGTCTTAGCCCGGCACACAACAGTTAACCATCGAGTCTGGCTAAGTGCCCAGCTAAGCCAGGGCCCGAGAGCCACACAATTTCTCTCATTATCCCAGTTGCTGGGTGAATTGGCACGGAGAGACCTGGGAAGTACCTAAGACAGAAGTTTCTAGGATTGCTGGGGGCCTGGCTTCCAGGCATTGGTGCGACCAGAAAACTTTTTTCTCCGGCCTACTTCTCCAGAGGATTTGAAGTTGGCCCTTCCATCACGGGTGAGAGTGAGAGGGAGGCCAGAGCCCCCAAGAAACACCAGAAGGGGCCTCCATCCTTTCTGGGAAAATGCAGTCTTGCTCAGTTGCCTGCAGTAACAAGTAGGATTCAGAGAAGATGGACAGCTGTGGATGAGCCCGTTGGTGGGACTATCATTGAGTGAGCACCTACTATGTGCCGAGCACGCCGACCTTGGTGGACAAAGTCCTTGTACTCATGGGACTCATGTTCTTGTGGAGAGAAAAGCAATAAAGAAGCAAGAAGAAACATACCAGCTGGTGGTGAGTACCATGAAGAGAATTAAAACAGGGTGATGGCATCGGGAGTGATTTAGGGCGGGGTTGGTCATCGAGCAATGGGACGGTCAGGGAAAGCCTCCTAGGAAACCCGAGGTGTGGATGGCAGGAAAGGGTTCAGGATGGGGAGTTCAGGTCAGCATAAGGCCTTCAGGCTGCAAGAAGCTGGTTGTCTCGGGCTGGGGGTTCTCAACCAGGCATGACTGTACCCCATAGCAGACACTGGCAATGTCAGGAGATATGTCTCATTGTTGCAGCTTTGGCGAGGGGTGGGGAACCTACTGACATCCAGCGAGTCAAGGCCAGAATGTTCTTCAGCAGTCATACACTGCACAGGATGGCCCCCACTGCGAAGAATGATCTGGCCCCAGACGCCAGTAGTGCTGAGATTGGAAAAGTCCGGGCTACGTGGTTAGAAAGAAAGCCTAGTGTGAGCGTCAAGGTCAAAACCTTCCAATCCTCCTGTGAGCAAGGGAACACGACCATGTACTGGAGTGGGGTAGAGTTCAAGGGGCCTACTGGGAACTCTAACAAATGGAGGAAGAAGCAGAGATTTGGTGGGAGGCAAATTCAAGGTCAGGAGATTGGTGAGGTGATGGGAAAATGCCTAGACTTTCCAAGGAGTCAAGAGTTGGGGCTTAGGTGAGGTCAGCAGGGTGTAGCTTAATCAGAGGGTCTGGGTGGATCAGGGGAAGGTGTCTGGATGGTCAGGCTGGCTCAGCAGGGAGGGTGCCCCTGGAGGAGAAGGCGCCAGACCAGTACTCACTCCCAGACCCTGCCCTTCCAAGCTAGTGAAAAAGTTCTCACCATGATCCTCAGTTTTCCTCATCTGTAAAATGGTGACAGTCAGTGATGTTGCAATAATTTTCAGGTCTGTGCAGGCAAGGTTCCCTCAGCAGCCTGGGTGGTCCACACTCTGCTTCTGAAAGGTTTGGGCCTTGACTGGCTCCTAGCATGTGCCCTCTTGGAATGTCTTGCCTGATCAGAGTGTGTTTGTTTACCTGGGGGCCTCGGAATATACCCAAGAGTCTATGCTAACGATGTGATTTGTGGTGGGGACCTTGGGCCTCGTGGAATCCTCTCCAGAGGGGCTACTGGGGGCTAGACCCTGAAGTCAGCCATGTCTGTGTGATTAATGCCCAGGAAAAACCTGGACACACCAAGACCCCGGGGAGCTTCCCCGGTTGGCCATCCTCTGAGCCTGTTGTCACACACTGAAAATCCAGTGCTGCCCACACAACTCTGCTGGGAGGGGACAACTAGAGCCCCAAGCCCAGTGTCTCCCGGACTCAGCCCTGCACGCCTCTCTCCTTGGCCACCCTTCACCTGTGTCCTTGCACTGTAATGAACCCTCTCCATGAGAACAGCTTTCCCGAATTCTGTGAGTCCCTCTAATGAATCCTTGAATCGGAGCATGGGCTGGGGGAGGTCTTGGAGACCCCTGAAAAGCAGACTCTTTTCCTGGGTGGACGAGGCAGGGAAGGGAAGTTGAGGCAGAGAAGGAAAAGGTATTAAAAAGCTCGAGCCGTTTGGTTGAACTGATACGACCATGTCTCTAGGGCCTGTAAGTAGAGCGAGGACTTGGCATCCCAACTCCCGAAAGCCTCACTCACACAGGGGTGATCGCGGGCATGTTTGGAATTCATTCTGGCTTTCAGGCCCGTCGTGCTTCCTATGTGCAGATCCCAAGGGGAGTGCCTTTCTCTCCTGGTCCTAGCCCATCCTTGAGCGGTTCTCACTCCCAACTCACAGACGATACGGCTGATGTCCCCGGAGAGAGGCCACTTGCTTAAGTCCCCCAGGACAGTGATGGACAAGCTGGCATCCCGACCAGACCCGTGGACACCCAGGTACACTTTCCTTCTTCTGCGGTTTGTTACTATGGACAGGTGGGTGGGCAGAACTCAGATCACCCGGGCAATAAGGTCAAATAATGACACCTTCAAAACTTCCTGGTCACAGAGACCACGGTTTTGGTTCATTTCTCTCCCCTGGCTTTATTGACGGATGATCGGCATATGTGTGTGAGTTTAAAGTACCCAGCATACTGACCTGACGCGCTTCTATCTCGCTCCGTGATTACCGCAATGCGTTAGTGAACGCCTCCAAAACACGCCTCATTACTATTTCTTTTTCACGGTGAGAAGCTTGGAGATCTATGCTGTTAGTGACTCTCAAGCATATAATACAGTATTATTAACTGTGATCCCCATGCTGTGCGTTAGATCCCTAGGTTGGTCCTATTCACCTTTTAACTGGAAGTTGGTAACCTTCGACTGATATCTCCCCATCTCCTCACCCCCTTTCCCCTGCAACCATCACTCTACTTTCTGTTTTGATGACCTTGGCTTTTTTTTGATTCCGCATACCAGTGAGATCTGTCAGTAATTTGTCTTTCTCCCTCCCGCCTATTTCACCTAGCAGAATGCCCTCCAGGTCTCTTTGTGTTGTCACAAGCAGTGTTTTGGGATTATTTCAAAGAACCCATCTCAGTTTGATGTGGGTAGGTCCCCAACTGCCCCTGGAGATCTGCTAATCTCCCTTCTCATCCAAGAGAGATGGCCTCAGGCTCCATGCCTCACGCAGGCAAGGAGATCTGGCTAGAGTTGACTGAAAGCTGGTTTCTCCGTTTCTCATTTCTTGGCACTGCTGACATTTGGGGACAGATAATCCTCTCTGGTGGGGCCATCCTGTGCATCGTAGGGGGCTGAGCAGCATGCACGGGTTCTACCCACTGGATGCCAGCAGCTCTCCTTCCCTGACGTTGTGACAACCAAAATGTCCCCAGACGTTGTGAGGCTCCCCTGGGAAGAAGAATATTCCCCTGTTGAGAATAGGATGCCCCAGTGCCTGGACCCCCTTTGGAGGGGACAGTGAGCACAGCCAGAGGTGGGGTTTCCGCTAAGTGTTTGCCCTTCTGGCCCGCCCCGCCCCGCCAGAACTGGCACAACTCCCAGCATCTGATAGCTTCCCTCTGCACACCTGGACCCAGGCTCAACTTTCAGGGATCCCCAGGGGACCTAGGTGTTCCAGAGGCTGGCTGGTCCCCAGGCCCCAACGCTGGGCTCCAGGAAACGGTAGTTGCCGCAGCGACTGCTGAGCTCTTGGGGTGAGGAGCTGGCTGGTTGAGGGGCAAAAGTCTCCAGTGCTTGGAGGAACCAACATCCAGGGGCCTTGGCTGGGAGGCCGCTGTCCAACGTTCCCTCGTTAGTGCTCACAGACCCAGCAGAACAGCGGGGAGCGGCTGCTTCAGCTTCCCGGGGGCGCTGGAGGTGGCGGGGACTCCCAGGCACCGAGGGGGTAAGATGGACGCCCCACTCCAGATCGCCCTGTCTGGCTGCCTTCCCAGGAAGGCCCCCTGGCCTCTGGCCTGAGGTCTCTGAGTCCCAGGCCCTATCCTGGGGAAGTATCATCCAGCTGGACAGGCAGCATGAGCGTGGGCCCCCTCAGCCCGGGCACCCGCCGGCGGCTTCTCCAGGGTCAGGCAGGCCCCCTCCCAGCGCCTCTGCCCAGCAGCGTGGCCATCTTCATCAGCTCCGCAGTCTCGGGTAAGGGGCAGGGCACAGCTGGGGGGTGAGAAGCCAGCAGGTACTCGTGGGGGAGGGGCCAGGTGGCCAGCGCATGGCTCAGAGGGTCCTCTAGGAGACCTGGATAAGAATGCAGCCTGGCCAGTGACCCACATGGGAACTGGTGAAGGGGAGCCTCCTAGACCCTCTGTGTCCTCTTCGATAAGCCAGGCTGAGAGCCTGACTTGATAGAATTGCTACAAGGGGGCAGATTATATTGCAACTAACATTTAGGATGAAGGGACCACAAGCCAGGTTTAAAGAGTGTGAGAGCCATTTCCCCACCCCCACCCCCAGACACCAGGCTTTGCATGACCCCAGCCTCCTCATCTCCCATCTTGCTCTCATCGGGTCCTCCCCTCAGCCCCCTGCTGTAGTCACCCTGGGCTGCAGCAGATCGTGTGACCCTTGAAGTCCCAGGCCCCATAACCGGTAGTCACGGATGTGTGTGTCTAATGTCTGGCTCCTCCGAGCAGGTGGCCAGCCCTGTAGGGGCAAGGACTACTCAAAGCAGTGTGCTAGCAGACATCTACTAGCCTGTTCCCCCCAAATCTAAACAAAACAAAATGAAAAACACTGAAACACTGGGTTTGTACCATCTGCCAATTTCCCTGGTGTAAATCCTTCCGCCAGGGTCCATTTCGAGCTGCCAATAGGACTTTTCCAAACAAGGAGGCAGGCAGAGATGTGTGGTAGTCCCACCTTGACTAATGAAATAATCAGGAAGTGATGAACTTTGCTTATTTGCTATCTCTGCCTTTTCCGTTGTTCAGTTCCAATGATTCAATTGTTCGTAGTGGCTACGTGAATTCACAAAATTCCTGCCCCTGATGGTTAAGCAAGGTCCTGAGCATAAAGTAACTTCCTAACAGACACTTCATGGACGGATGTGATTAACCCGCGGAATGCGTTAGACAGGCATGTGAGGGGCAGGTGGGGGAGGCACAGCCAAGACTGGAAGCCAGGTCAGCTCCTATCGCAGGGCCTGGATGGCTTCTTTGTGCCAACAGCT
>PISX010000034.1:396006-477225 GCA_004024625.1 Mellivora capensis
GGGGGGGGGGGGGAGGCGCGGAAACTGAGCATAAACTGACACTTGGCACTGGGCCGCACAGTGAAGTCAGTGGTGCAAAAGGTCTTAGAATCCAGGTTTACCCCGGGTAGGGCTGCCAGATTTAGCAAAAGAAAAAAAAAAAAAAAAACAGCAAAACCAAGACAGTTAAATTTGCATTTCAGATCAACAATGAAAAATCCTTTAGTATAAGTATTTCCCAAATAATGCACAACATGGGATATACTTATGCTAACAGATGAGCTGTTGTTTATCTGAAATGCAGATTCAGCTGGGCTTATCAGATCTGCACATGTGTCCAAAATAGTGCATGGAACAGGATATACCCATGCTATCAAGTCTTTCGTTGCGTATCTGAAGCATGAATTCAGCTGGGCGTCCCCTACGTTATCTGGCAACTCTCAGCTGGGCCGACCAACCATCTGGGCTAGCTGGGACTGAGGGGTTTTCTGGGATGTGGGATTTTTAGTACTAATACCAGGAAGTCCCTCTCTGGTTTACCTCTTGGTTTTTGTATCTTTTCATTTGCCCCGCAGGGCCCCACCCTTAGTGGGGACAAACAAGGCCGAAAACAGAGCTGTGAGGGCAGGAAAGGGTTCTGGGATCTCTCAGCTAACATGCTCTATGCTGTTCCTTGCAGATATGGATGTGGAGAGAGAAGCTCTGCAGAGCACGGCCTTCCCCGAAGTGCAAACCTTCTGCCAAAAGCACGGGCTGATGTTCGAGGTAATAGCTTCCTCCCTGCCTCAGCATCCCCTGCCCTGAAATTAGGGAACAAGGGCATGCCACCCACGTTGTCACACGGGACCCTTTGCTCGGAGAGGCTCTGCACTGGTAATGCGGCATGGAGATGAAAGTCCTCTGAAAAGGCAGGGGGAGGGATTACAGACACCGGCACTGAGGGGAGCCCAGGAGGTGTGGGAGCTCTAGGAGTGGCCACCATCAGACCCCGCTCCAGGCCACTGAACTTTCTTTTTTTTTTTTTTTAAAGATTTTATTTATTTATTTGACAGACAGAGATCACAAGTAGGCAGAGAGGCAGGCAGGGAGAGAGAGGAGGAAGCAGGCTCCCCACCAAGCAGAGAGCCGGATGCGGGACTCGATCCCAGGACCCTGAGATTATGACTTGAGCCGAAGGCAGAGGCTTTAACCCACTGAGCCACCCGGGCACCCTGAACTGACTTTCACTGTTGGTTTGTCCTGCTCTCCTGGCTCTCCCCGCACTGGGCTTCGGGGGAGTCTAAGAGGACTGTGGGGTGTTTGGGGTGTACACGGAAGTGCGATGTCCCTTTTTCAGGAGCGCTAATGGTGTACCTGCCGGGCACAGTCACCGCAGTCCCCAGACAGAGGCCCCCATTGCTCTCCCCCCAATCTGGAGGTGGGGCGTTGCCCCCTGCCCGTTTTGATACGGAAACCAATAAAGCGTCTTTGGAGCACTGGCTTCAGTTGACCCTGACTCCTTGACCTGTAGGCCAGCGAGCCACGCCATCAAAGGCCCCCTTGACTGTAAGACCCACCGTAGTTTCTGTATTACTGAGAAAGAAGCAGTGCTGGAAAGTCAGCTCTGCCTGCCATGGATCATGAGACTCAGCTCAATGGCAGAGGAGCTAAAAAGGAAAATATGCATGCTGAGAACTGAGGCTCGTGCCTTTGACGTCCACACAGGTGCTATGCAACAAACACCGTAAACATCCTCAATGCACAGATGGGAGGCGGTGGCCCACAGAGCCCAAAGCTCTGGCCCGAGCCCAGTGCTGACCCTCTCTCCCTCTCCATTCAGCCACATTGAGTAGTAGGGTGCTGCTATCCCCATGTTCCAGATCCTTAGGAATTTCTGGGTCTTTCCCTCTAGGTAAAAGAATTTAGGGAGGAAGGAACATTCTGAGTCCCCTTTCCCCACCTCCTTATCCCAGCTTTCTGCCAGGTCAGCTTTGCTACCTGAACTGAGCCATTCTGCTGGGGGTGGGGGTGCGGGGCACTCAGGCAAGCAGGCGAAAGTGACCACAAGTGTGCGGTTGCCAAGGAGACGCTGCCAAGTCTGATTTGGGCCAAACTAAATGCCCTCCTTTGCAAAGAAAGCTCTGAGAACAAGTGTGGACATGTCCTCCCTTAGAAAGGACCAGTGTGAATATGGCCAAGTTCTTTAAACTGTTTTTTTTGGATACGTTGTTTTTAAGTTAACATTTTATTTCGGATTTAGACTTACCTGAAGGTAGCCTGTGGTCCAGAGTTCCCATATGCTCTGCACCCGGTTTTCCCCCTATTGTGAACATCTTACATCATCGGCCACATTTGTCATAACTAAGAAATGGGGGCGCCTGGGTGGCTCAGTCCGTTGGGCGTCTGCCTTTGGCTCAGATTGTGATCCCAGGGTCCTGGGATTGAGTCCCACATCGGGCTCCCTGCTCAGTGGGGAGTCTGCGCCTTCCTCTGCCTGCTCTTCCCACTGCTCCCCCTGCTTGTGCTCTCTCTCTCTCTCTGACAAATAAATAAATAAAATAAATCTAAAAAAAGAAAAAGAAATGGACATCGGTACGATGCTGTGAACCAGCCTCATTCAGATGTCACCATTCTTCCCTTTGTGTCCTTTCTGTGGTCCAGGACCCAGTGGGGTTCAGGGAACGCTGCAGGGTTCCCTGTGGTCTGAGACAGTCTTCCCTTGTTGCTCATGACCTTGCCAGTCTCGGAGAGGGCTGACTGGCCATCCTGCAGGATTGCCCCCCATCTGGGTCTGTCTGATGTTTTTCATGGTTTTCTCATGATGACCCCGGGGTTATGGGTTTCATTCCAGTTCTATCAATTTGGACAGCCCCCCTTTGGGGAGAGACTGTCAAAAATTACTGTAAGAGAGGCAGGCACCTGGGTGGCTCAGTGGGTTAAAGCCTCTGCCTTCGGCTCAGGTCATGATCCCAGGGTCCTGGAATTGAGCCCCGCAGCTGGCTCTCTGCTCAGCGGGGAGCCTGCTTCCTCGCCCCCGCCCCCCGCCTGCCTCTCTGCCTACTTGTGATCTGTCTGTCAAATAAATAAATAAAATCTTTTTTAAAAATTACTGAAAGAAACTTTATGACTTTGTCAAAGGGAACTGAAAAAAAAATCACCCATTCTGCCACCTCCCTGACACACTCATGTTTATAATCTCCAGGTTGTTGATCTGAGGTGGGGTATTCGGAGCACGGAGGCCACTGACCACATGACCACAGAACTCTGCTTGGAGGAGCTCGACCGGTGTCGGAAAACATCCATAGGGCCTGCCTTTGTCGTGAGTCTCTTGGGAGTGATGGGTTGGTGCTTACTTCTCATTCCAGCCCTGATACATGGCTCCTACCCACTAGCCAAACCCATCAGTGGAGGGATATGGGTGGTATTTCCTCTATAGTACCTAATCTCCCTTGCCTGCCCCTGCAGACATTGCTAATCGATCACAGTACTCATTTTCCACCGAGCTACCTGGGATCCAGACATTAGCAGTCAAGTGGAAGCAACCAGTGAGTGGGAGGGCAGGGAGTAGAAGCCCAAGGGAATCTTAGAATTTGCTTTGGACCTACCTCCCCCACCCCCCAGCTTTCCCACTTCATCCACTTCATCTGTGTGGAATTTGGGGATCCTGGAAAAGCATAGGGATGTTGGGAATTCTTTTCTTCCATTTGCTTCAAACTGTCAAGAGCAACCTCTGTGGCATGGTCTAGAGCCTGCGTCAGGGCAAACTTCCTCCGACACTAGGTGGGACCAGATTTTCCATGTTCCAGGGCATTCTCTCCTCCCACCCCAACAGCACCCTCTCTGTCCCCAAATTGTCCCCTCCCAGCCCACAATTAGTGGTTTGAGCTACGATCCGTAAATGCTATTCCACTGTCCTGATTTACTCCACCACCAAGTTCCAGATACATCCAAGAACTATGACATTCGAGCTCATAAACCCTCGAGCAGGGGTCAGCAAACTACAGCCTTTGGGGCAAATCTGGCCCGTTGCCTGTTTTTGTAAATAAAGCTTAGTTGGCACTCAGTCACACTCCTTCATTCACATATCATCCATGGCTGCTTTCCAGCTATGCACAGAGACCCGAATAGTTGTGGCAGAAGCTACCTGGTCTGCAAAGCTGGAAAGATTGGTTATCTGACCTTTCCCAGGAAAAGTTTGTGGACCTCTGTCCTAAAACGTATAGAGGGAAAAAGTTAGGAAAGTATCTTTGCCCAAAACACCTTAGTCACAAAGAAGCTTTGAGGAGTTCTGAATTAAAAGAAAACTCCCCCGGAACCTCTCCAGGAGACAAGGGAGAGCGTAGGAGTGATCCCCATTATAAAAGCTGCTTTCTAGGGAAATAAAGAGAAGTATGTGAGTGCTTGGTTTCTGAATCGCCCTGGCTAACCACGTCGCAATGGCTTCGTAGCCCCATGTGGCAACTGGCCACCACATTGGACAATACAGATGGGCACACTTTCAGCGCTGCCCAAGGTTCTAGTAAAGAAACTAAGCGCCAACACGTGTGAGAAGCTTTCTTTATTATGTGTGAAGTTCAATCAAGAATCAAGCTTCCTTTTTCAGTCTTTTGCTCTATGCTTTTCTTTGTCTGTTGGCACCGCTTTTCTTTTTCTTCTCCCGTTTTTTTTTTTAAGCTTTTATTTATTTGTCAGACAGAAATCACAAGTAGGCAGAGAGGCAGGCAGAGAGAGAGGGAGGAAGCAGGCTCCCTGCTGAGCAGAGATGCGATGTGATGCGGGGCTTGATCCCAGGATCCCAGGGATCATGACCTGAGCCGAAGGCAGAGGCTTAACCCAGTGAGCCATCCAGGCACCCCTATTCTCCTGGTTTTATGTTTTTGCCGTCCAGCAACGTGTAAGTTTCTGACGGGCAGCGTTAATGATTTGACTTACTTCTATTATGAAAGGATGGCCACAGTAGGTTCAGTTAATATCCATCATCTCCTATAGATACAAAAGAGAGAGAGAGAGAGAGAGAGAAAGGAAAAGATGTTTTTTTTTTCCTTGTGATGAGAACTCTCAGGGGATTTCAAATACACGTGCAGTGGCGTCCACTGTGGTCCTCATGTTGTACATTATATCCCTAGTCCTTATTTATCTCGTAACTGGAAGTTGGTGCACTTTGAACCCCTCTGCCTCAATTATTATTGCTTTAAAATGCACCCTAGGGTTTGGAGGACTCTCCCCTCCTCCTTGTGTATCTCCTTCATGCATTTCTCCCCCCCCCCAACCTTCCAATTTAGTTCTCCAAATGAGCCTGACGATTGATCATTTTGTGGATTTTCAAAAAAAAAAAAAAAAGGAAGAAAAGAAATTTTCTAAAGAAAAATGGACGATGGGGAAAAAAGGAACTCCAGGAGGAATTTGATTTTGCAACCCAAATTGCAGGCAGTGAAAAGCACAACGCAGCTTCCAGGTGGCATGGGGGACGGGATGATGATCTCTGAGCTTCCCCCAGGCCCAACTGGCCCGGGGACCTTGTTCATCCTTCCAGAAGGGCTCCTTCGGCTGCTGGCTGACCTCTACCTGCTTCCTGCTTTGCTCGTGAACCAGGCATCTCCCCTCTGTCCCCTGATGGTCACGGCATCCTTCTCCCTCAGTGGCTCCAAGTGGGGGGTCTTCCCATGGAGATCAGAGCTGCGCTGCGGCCCTTGGAGAGGCGTCTCTCTGGTAAATAAGTCATTAGGCAGCACGAGTAGCAGAGGACGGCTCCCCAGGTACTTCCTTTAGAGGTTCTGGCTCCCCTGGGTCACCTGCATCTCCAACGTCTCCAGAGAATTGCTCCTGGTGGTTCCTGACCTCTTTCTTTCAAGCTCTTTTGTTCTTGCTCCAGTCCCTCAGGCGGGAACACTTTCCACCTTGTCTCCCTCCTAAGATCTGTGGTTTGTGGTCGGCAGGCTTCTCCAATTTCCCTCACTGCTCCAAGACTGACGCTCTGGGAAAGGCCCCCAGAGAGTGGCCTCGTGTTCAACCTCCCATCATCATAGGCTCTGTGCATCCAGGTTTCCTCAGTGCACACCCCTAGAATATTCTGCTACAACCCAGTGAAGAGGGGAAGGGTGATTACTTCCATTTTATGATGAAACTCAAGACGTCAGGCTCAGGGTCCTAGACCTCCTCTAGCCTAATTCTCTAGAGTTCTAGTTTGTATCTTCTGTTGCGGTAGAGAGAGGGCCTCCTAGGTTCTTAGCATTAAGACTAGAGTCTTTAAAAAAAAGATGAAAGTCTCAGGACCTTATCACCCCCAGCCCCCGCAAAATCTTGCCACAGGGATGACCTTCTGTTTTGTTCCAATTCTAGTATATGTGCTGCCAAAGTGAACACAGGGATGGCTTTATGTTTCACTGCTGCCCCTTCCTCAAGCTCTTCCCTCACCCCGGCTTTCCTGCTCTAGCTCTTTGGAGCCACTTCCTGCCACAGGACCTTTGCATGTGCTGTCCCCGCTGTCTGCAAAGCTCTCTGACCAGTGCATCTTTTCTCGTGTCTTATTCTTCAGCTCAGTCCTTAAATCTAAATAAAGGCAGGGTCTGCCCTGTACCTTTGAGACCCACCTGCCCCCGGGGACCACATCATAGCATGAGATTGGGGCAGGGCCAATGGAGGCCTTAGCGCTTGCCATGGCTTTATTTCTGGGACAAGCCAGTGCCTGCATATGAGAAGCTGTAGCTTTTCTCTCCCTTTGCCCATCTCTTATTAAGGACCCTTGGGGTTGCATTTAGGGCTCCGATAATACAAGATAATCTCCCCAGCTCAAAATCCTTCACTTAATCACATCTGCAAAGATCTTGGTGCTAGTCATGGTTCTCCAGAGAAAACCGAGAGGATGTAGAGAGAGAGACATAGGAGGAGATTTATGACAGGAATTGGCTCACACCGTTAATGGAGGCCAAGAAGTTCCACCATCTTCTGTCTATAAGCTAGAGAAGCCAAAAAAGCAGGTGGTGTCATTTAGTTGTAGGGCCTGATAATCGGGGGGCTAGAGATGCAAGTTCTGACCTGAGTCCCAAAGCCCGAGAACCGGAGCGCTGATGGCCAAGCGCGGGTGACCACGTATGTCTCAGCTCAAGCAGAGAGAGGGAACTCATCATTCCTCATTTTCGTTTTGGTTTGGTTTGGTTTGGGTTTGGTTTTTCGGGTCCTCTTGGCGCCCCTGGTGGATTGGATGGTGTCCCCTGCCTCGGGGAGGGCCCTCCGCCTCACTCCAGACACTGTCATAGGCACATTCAGAAATCATACTTGACCAGTGATCTGGGCCTCCCTCATCCCAGGGAAACTGACACCTAAAAATAACCATCACAACCCTTTTCCATATAAGGTGTGTTCACAGGGGCCAGGGATTAGGGTTGGCTATCTTTGGGGCCCATCATTCAGCTTCCATGGAGGGTTTTCCCAGCAAAAGATTCCTTGATGCTTAGGCATGATCAGATTCAAAATGCACCTGTCCGATATCCCTTGCTCTCACGGACCTTCACACACAGTTGCTCTGAGGCTCTAGCCTGAACTTCTTAATGTACCCATCAGTGTGGCATGTCGGGGGCTCAGGGCCTCTCACCGAGGGTCATAGAGCTAAGCGCCCAAGCCAAGATTTGAACCTGTGCCCCCTCTCTCTGCCAGGCCCTCTTAGGTGACCAGTACGGCCCCTGTCCAGTCCCGACGCTGATCGAGGAAAAGGAGTGGGAAGCTCTGAGAGCCCAGCTGACCTCCAGGCCACGGGACTTGGAGCTGGTGGCTCGACGCTTCCGGAGGGACGAGAACGCAGTGCCACCCACCTACCTGCTGCAGGCGCTGGGCGCCACAGAGGCCCACGGGCCCGAAGAGGCCACACTGACCTCTGTGCTGCGCTCTGGAGCCCAGGAGGCCCGGAGGCTGGGCATCATCACCCAGGAGCAGTGGGTCCACTACCACTGGTCAGGTGAGGCCGCCGGGAACCTTCTTAGGGTCCACAGGAAGCGCCCTGCATTCAAATACCCACATTGCATACTGTCCAAATGCCATAGCCTGCCTTTCTGTAAATACCAGCCCAGCCCAGCTCCTGGGACCCTGGTTCTGCACGGAGGGTATTGTCCTGATCCTAGAGTTCAGCCATGTCCTGGTTAATTCTCTGTCTCTTAGGACCCTCCTTTCCTCTCCCCCTCCAGCTCCCTCTCCTCTTCTCCCTGGGAGACTCCTGGCCCTGGGGGACGGCTTCTAAGATGACCGCTATCCTGGTTTGTCAGGGACTCTTAGGGCTAAACCCAGATAGTCCAGGAAAAACTGGAACAGGGGTCACCTTATGTTCAGCCCGGGAGTCAGCCCCTGCTGGGGACACTGAGTCCTCCACCCTCCCTGCCCCTGCCTCAGACGTGGAAACTGAGGCACAAGAAGGGGTCTCCTTCACCTGAGGTGGGGAATAGGGATTTGACCAGAGCCCATCACCCAGCTCCCATCTGGCCTCTTACCTCCCACCTCTAGCCTCAAACTCTGGTTCTTTCATCCCCCACACTGGCTACCAGAAAGATTTTTCTAAAAATGCAGTGTTTCCAGGGTGCCTGGATGGCTCAGCCAGTTAAGCGTCTGACTCTTGGTTTCGGCTGGGGTCATGATCATAAGGTGTTGAGATCAAGCCCCCGTGTCAGGCTACGTGCTGAGCGTGGAGCCTGCTTTTCTCCCTCTCCCCTTCCCCAGCTCATGCTCTCTCTCTCTCTCTCTCTAAAATCAATCAATCAGTCTTTAAAAAAAAATGGCAATGTTGCCAAGCCATTTCCCCACTGCTTCCTGCCAGCAAGAAACATGATCATTCACGGGTTTAGTAGTATCATTTATAGCACCAAAACTATAGCATATGAATTTCTCTTACCAAAAATATTAAAAACATGAACTCATTTGGTCCACATATTAAATATATGGATTTATACTATGAGCATACTAAACACATTGATGTGTTTCAAGATATGGAATGTAGTAATTAATGCCAATGGGATTTTTTTATGATTTTATTTATTTATTGGACAGACAGAGATCACAAGTAGTCAGAGAGGCAAGCAGTGAGAGAGGAGGAAGCAGGCTCCCTGCTGAGCAGAGAGCCCGATGCGGGGCTCGATCCCAGGACCCTGGGATCATGACCTGGGCCGAAAGCAGAGGCTTTAACCCACTGAGCCACCCAGGTGCCCCTGCCAATAGGATTTTAATTGTACTAAAATATGTTGATTATTATCTATTATATATATTAATTCTAGTAATGACATATCAATTTTTAAAAATCAGCTTTTTATTTGGGGCTAATTTTAGATTTGCCCAAAGTACAGAGTCTCTGTATGTTCTTCACACAGAGAAATTAACATCCTATGTGACCGCAGTGCATTTGCCGGAAGTAAGAAATTAACATCAGCCCATGACGAGTAACTAGACTCCAGCCTTTACTGAGAGTCCATGGGTTTTCCCGTTAATGTTTTTCTGCCCCAGGATCCCATCCAGGTTCTCACATGAGCTTAGTTGTCACATCTCGGGTTCCACTGGACTGTGACAGTGTCTCAGCCTTTCCCTGTTTTTCATGACTTTGACCATTTTGAGGAGTGCTGGCCACATCCTTTGCAGAATGTCCCTCAGTCTGGGCTTGTCTGGTGTTTTCTCATGCTTGGAGGGAGCTGTACGTTTCCGGGAGGAAGGCCGTGGAGGTGAAGTTCCTTCCCTATCCCATCATATCAGGGTTACCTGATGCCCACCTGACATCCCAGGAGCGGCTAACCCAATACTTGGGTTAAGATGATGAGTGACATGTCGATTTTGAATACAGCGTTTATCTGGCTAATAATGTTAATGGCTCCCATTTATCAAGTGCTTACTGTGTTGCTATGCCTGGCTCTGTGACATGCGCTAATTGCTTTCACAGTGATATCTGCCACTGGGACTGTAGTCAGCGTCTGGGGTCTGTGCTTTGGGATGAACCTGGACTTGCTGTTCAGCCTTGTGCTCTCCTGGCTGTACTGACTTCTGGCAGGTTCAGAGCCTCAGTTTCCTCATGTGTAAAATGGAACCAGTCCAAGGTAGTACATCATGGAGTTGTTGTGGGGATCTTGTCCTATGATCTAGTCCCAGCCATGATCTCATACGATCAGACCTAGCCCATTAAGAATTCCTACCTGAGGGGCGCCTGGGTGGCTCAGTCGGTTAAGTGTCTGACTCATGATTATAGCTCAGGTCATGATCTCAGGGTCTTGAAATCGAGCCCTGTGCAGGCTCTGCACTCAGCACGGAGACTGCTTGAGATTCGCTCGCGCGCTTGCTCTCTCTCTCTCTCCTTCTGCCCCTCTCCTGTGCTCTTTCCCTCTCTCTCTCTCAAAATAAACAGATTTAAACAAAAAGAATTCCCACTTGAAAGAACAAACAGAAACTCGTAAAAGTAGCAGAAAGCACAAAGTCATGCTAGCAACAGTGTCTTCAGAGCATATCTCCAGGCCCCCTCTTCAATTTTCTTCTTTTCATCCTTTTTATTTGGAAATAGAGAGTCACGGGAAGTTGCAGGGGGTGGGGGGAAAGGTAGGAAGTAATTCCAAAGGTAGCATCTTGCAAAACTAAAGTGCAATAGTACAACCAAAAAGTGGACATTGTGACAACCAAACAAAGCATCACTTTTTTAAAAAGGTCTTATTAACTTATTCATGAGAGACAGGGAGAGCAAGAGAGGCAGAGGGAGAAGCAGGTTCTCCAAGGAGCAGGGAGCCCGATGCAGGACTTGACCCTAAGACCCTGGGATCATGACCTGAGCCGAAGGCAGACGCTTAACGGACTGAGCCACTCAGATGCCCCAGACAAAGCATCACTTTTACAAACATGCATTTACATGTGTGCATGTGCACATGTGTATTTCATGCTAAGAAATTTTCACACCTGCGTAGCTTCAGATGACTGTCACAGTTCATACATGGGACTATTTCCTCACTACAAAGACACCCCCCACTACCCTTTCAGGGTCACACCCAGCCCTCCCCTCAGTCCCCAGCTCCCAGCAACCAGTCATCCGTCTCCATCCCTATAATTTGTTATTTCATGATGTTATAGAATGGGATCACACAGTATACAACCTTTGGAGACTGGCTTTGTTCCCTCCGCATATCGAGCTCAGCTTTCCACAAGCACTGTTTCATAGAAGATCCTGCCAGCTGCCTCATCAAGGTTACACTAGGACAGGGACACCTGGGTGGCTCAGTCCATTGGGCATCTGCCTTCCGCTCAGGTCATGATCCCTGGGTGCTGGGATCAAGTCCCAAGACCGTGCTCTTTGCTCAGCAGGGAGCTTGCTTCCCCCTCTACCTGCTGCTCCCTTGCTTGTGCTCTCTCTCTCTCTGACAAATAAATAAAATCTTAAAAACAAAACAAAACAAAAAAAGCTTAAACTAGGACACCCATGTTACGGGAGAGGGAACTGGCTCAGAGAGATGCAATGATTTGATCCAGGTCATGTACACCTGTGACCTTGGTCACAGGGGCGGAGTAGATGGTCTTGCATTGATTAATGCTGAGCTGTGTTCCAGAAGGATCCCAAGTCAGGACTGTTAGTTGCCTTTATCCCTGACTTCCATCTGAGGGCCTGAGAGGGGTGTGGTGTCACTCCAAGGAAGGCTTTTCCGTGGCTCTTATCTCTGGCTCTGAGACCGAATCCTGTCTCCAAGGGAGCCTGACTCACTCAACTCCAGAGACCTGGGAGCCTCTGCTGAGCCCAGGGCAGCCTAAAAAAATAACTCCTCAGGTCTGGCTGCTATTTCAAAACAGTGGCCTCCAGGGAGAAATCAGTGTCTGCTCTTGGCTCTGGAAAATACGGGTTCTCAGGGCAGCCGCTTTATGCTCTGGGACAGGGGTCAGCCCACCGGGGCCCAAAGGCAAAATCCGGCCCACTGCTTGTTTTCATAAATAAAGTTTTATTGGAACACACTCCGCATATTAGTTTGCATGCTGTCTATGGCTGTTTCCATGCTACAGCAGTAGAGTTGAATAGCTGTAACGGAGACCATTCGGTCTGGGACACCTAAAATATTCACTATCTGACCTTTTGCAGAAAAGTGTGCCGATCTTTGCTCTCAGCCTCTAGGCTCATTAAAAACTTTCTCCCTGGCCCTCATGCCTTCGCAGCAACTTTCTGTGGCCTCAAATGCCCTGCTTGCCCTACTCTGCCCAGGACAGGTAGATATTCTCTTCTGCTGCCTGCCCATTTATTCACCAAGACCAGAACAACCACTCCATACTCACTGCTAGATGCCCCAGTATGGAGAGCAGAGACTGGCACAAGTGGGAGCTCAGTAAACGTTTGTTGAATGAATGTGTGATGACGGAGGCACCCAAAACTGACAACACTGGATTTTTTTTTTAATTGAAATGAAATTCACATGACATGAAATTAACCATTTTAAAATAAATGATTCGGTGGCATTTAATGCATTCACGATGTTGTGCAATCACCACCTCTATCTGGTTCCAGAACATTTCCATCACCCCCAGAGAATTTCTGCATTCATTATTGGCCACTCCCCCTCCTTTTCCCCCAGCCCCCGGCAACTACCAGTCAGCATTCTGTCTCTATGGCTTTGCCTGTTCTAAACATTTTGTGTACATGGAACCGGACAGTGTGGGGCCTCCTATGTCTGGCTTCTTTCACTCAGCACGATGTTCCCAAGGTTCATGTATGCTGTAGCATGAATCAAGGCTACTTTCCTTTTTATGGGTGAGTACTAGTCAATTGTAGGAATAGATCACATTGTGTTTATCCACTCATCATTTGAGGGACCGTTGGGTTGTTTCCACCTCTGGGCTACCGTGGATTGTACTGCTGTGAATATGAGTCCACGCATAACTGTTTGCCTATGTTTTCAGCTCTTTGGGGTCCATATCTAGAGTGGAATTCCTATAGAAACTCCATATTTAACTTTTTGAACTTGACGATATGTTTTATGATGGGCTTCTTCTCACATACAACTTCTGTGCTCCCTATACCAAGGTTTCTTTGATTAATAATAGCTAAATCAGGGCTATTCTTGGCCCAGGCCCTGGACCAGAAGCCTCAGCATCACCTGGGAGATTTTTGGAAATGCAAACTCCTGGGCCCCACCCATACCTGCTGAATCAGAACTCCTGGAGGCAGAGCCCAGCCATATGGGTTTTTTGAGGCCCCCCTCCCCCGCCCAGGAAACTCTGGCAAACTATAGTCCTCTGGCCAAATCCGGCCCACTGCATGTTTTTGTTAATAATGTTTTATTGGAACACACTTGAGTGCATTCGTTTGCATATCATCTGTGGTTATGCCAGGGTGACTCCAGAACACATTAAGTGGGAGAACCAATGTCCCTACCTCTCAAATATGTCTCTCAAGTGTCTCCATTCCAGCCGCTGAGCACACAGTGATGACAACACTCTCTTCCCATCCCCACCCCCCAACTTTTTCAGTCATTGAATGGGAGATAGACCGGGGCCTGCTGAGCTTGACAGACGGAGACCAGGGGGCGACCGTCTTCCTGAGAGAGATCCAAGACCTCAACAAGCACATCCTGGACGACTGCGCCCTCAAGATGGTGGACCGTCTCGCAGACGGCTGCCTGGACACGGATGCCCAGAACCTTCTCGGTGGCCTCAAGGGACGCATTGCTGACACCCAACCTGGAGTCCTCAAGACCCACCACCTGCCATGGAGCCGAGACCTGGTGAACCCCCAAAATAAGGCTCATGCTCGGTACCTGAAGGAGCTGGGGGAGCAGTTTGTGGCCAGGGCTAACCACCAGGTCCTCGAGCACCTCCGGGAGCTGGAGGCAGGCCGGCAGGAGCTGGCGTGGCTCTACCAGGAGATCCGCCACCACATGGCGCTGAGCGCCGAGGCCACCCGGACCTTTTGCGGGCGCCAGGAGCTCCTGGCCCAGCTAGGGCAGCGGCTCCGGCAGAGCGACGGCCATCCCCACTCACCCCTGGTGCTTTTTGGACCCCCAGGCATTGGAAAGACAGCTCTGATGTGCAAGCTGGCAGAGCAAACTTCAGGACTGCTTGGCCGCAAGACAGTGACCGTCCTGCGGCTTCTGGGGATGTCACAGATGAGCTCCGATGCCCGGGGCCTGCTCCCAAGCCTCTGTTTCCAGCTCTGCCTGGCCTACGGGCTGCCCCTGCCCCCGGCCCAGGTCCTGGAGGCCCATGCCAGGGTGGTACAGCTTTTCCACACCCTCCTCCACACTGTCTCCTGCCGAAACTTTGAGTCCCTGGTGATCCTGCTGGACTCCGTGGATGACGTAGATTCCATCTGCCGGGCCCGGAGGATCCCCTGGCTGCCCCCCACGTGCCCGCCGAGGGTCCACCTCATCCTCTCAGCCTGCTCGGGGCGGCAGGGGGTTCTAGACACCCTGCGACGGACGCTGACGGACCCAGAGGCCTTCTGGGAGGTGAAACCCCTCTCTGGAAACCAAGGGCAAGAGATGATCCAGACTCTGCTGGCAGCCTCGAGGAGGACGCTGAGCCCGGAGCAGAGGGAGCTGCTCTGGGCCAGCCTCCCAGAGTGTGGTCACCCAGGGCGGCTGAGGCTGGCCTTCGAGGAGGCCCGGAGATGGGCCTCCTTCACCATCCCTGCCCCTCTGGGCTCCACGGCGAAGGAAGCTATGCACCAGCTGTGTGTCCGCCTGGAGCAGACGCACGGGCAGCTCCTGGTAGCCCACGTGCTGGGCTACCTCGCTTCTTCCCGGTAAGTCTCTGTTGTCTACACCCTCTTTATAACTGGGACAGAATGTGTGCGTTTGCCCCTCAGGGCCCTGAACAGAAACGTCCTCTCTCATAGTCCTGGAGGCCAGAGTCTGAAGTCAAGGCATCGGTGTGGCCACGCTCCCTCTGAAGGCACCAGAGGGGCCACTGGTCTAGGCTTTTCTCTTCGTTTCTGGCATCGCCAGCAACCCTTGGCCAGGAGACACACTCCTCCAGCCACTGCCTCTGCCCGTCTCGTGGCCTCCTCCCTGCGGGCCTTCCTGTCCCCATTTCCCTCTTGTAAGGACACCACTCCCCGGCTCAGGGCCCATGGTGCTCTAGTAGGAGCTCCACACGCACTGATTGCCCCTCTCAAGAAGGTTCTCAGGTAAGGTCACCTTCACCCGGGCTGGGGGCAGTTTGTAGAGTGCCCCTCCGTCGGGGTTGGTCTGACGTTTCCTTGTGATCACATTTGGGTTGAACCTGAGTGACGCTCAGCCCTTCTAGGGCACGGATACTTTTTTCCCTGTCGTAAATCTGCTAGCTCCGCTCTGTATTTAATATTCCATACTATGGGGAGAGCTCAGAAAAAACTTTTTAAAGCCAAATCCTCTGAAGGATTGTCCACCAGCGCACATCTACACTTCATCCCAGTCTTGTCACGTGGGAATCAGCCAAAAAGCAAACGGGAAAATCCAACTTCAGTGTGTTTCTAGAGCTTGAAGGACTGAATGCTTACACCTGCTGCTCAGCCCCAGAGAAAGTCTCAGGGTTGCACACTGTGACGTCATGATGGTCGGGAGCTGCTGCTCAGAGATGGTGCGGAGGGACGGAGATGAGTGAGAAGGAGCAGGAGAGAGGAGTGTGCCCATCACACAGCCAGCAGCCAGACTCTGGACCCCCAGGAGGGTGGGATGGAGGCCAATTAGCAGACTTACCACTGCAGAACCAGCACTGAAGCCCATCATCAGAAATGCTGGGCTATAGCTGGTTCTGCCTCATTCCAGTTTCATGGGCAGGCTTTTCTTCCAGACCTTTGTCCTTTGCCCTGTATCAGTCAAGATGGTGGTGATCAGACCAGGAAGAATGGATTTTTGGTTTTGTTTGTTAGGCACAGACATGCTAGTGTGCGAGAAGTAAGGGCTTTGTGTCAAGGCCATGGGAAGAGCTCAGGGAATCCAGGACCACCCACCCAACTGCTAACTCTAGGGGGGGCATACCCCAGATCTCACGCCATACCCTAGATTTTGTGACCAGTGCCCCCAGAGTGGAGGCTGGGCCTGAGTTCTGTAAGATTACAAAGACGGACTGGGGAATGTTCCAGGGGGAAGGGATGGGCCATTAGGCCAACCCTGATGCAATCCACATGGAGGAGGTGGGTTGTCATGGGAACCAGAAAGCCATGAGAATCAAGACAGTTTCTCATCCCCTGGCCCTCTGGGTCCTCTCTGCCCATTGGCTTCGGTTCTGGACTCTTCCTTTGTTCTACTTGCCTCAAGCTTCTACTGGCATCATTAACTCCCATTTCAGAGATCTGGTACTATCCTACTGGCTCCTTCTTGAGTCCTGATTCCAAAATCTGGGGAGACACAAATAATCGACCTCCTCCATCCCACGTCTGGTCTGCTGAGTAAAGCCGAGGGCCTCACGGGGTGTTGGACCAGCTATCCCAGGGACTGGCGTGGCAGGTGGTTTAGGGAGGGACCATGCAGGGGTGGTGAGGTACCTCAGGTTCCAGGAAAGACATCATGCTTCCCCATGCAGTCTGTGCACTGGGATGGTGCCCCAGCTCTCGGGGCAGGTCTGAGTCCTTCTAGGCCGGTGGTTCTTGCCCGGGGAGGGTCCCTTGGCCAGGTCTGGGGACATTTTCATTTGTCGCAGCTTGGGGGTGATGCTGCTGGCATCTAGTGAGTGGAGCCCAGGGATGCTGCTAAAAGCCCTACAATGCATAGAACGGTCCCCACTGCAAAGAGTGATCAAACCCCAAATGTCAGCGGTACAGGAGGCTGAGGGGAGGAGCACGCCTTGCACTGCCCCCTTCTTCTCTGTCCAGTGCCTGGCAACCATTAACCCATCTTGGGGCTTTTTGGACCCTGCTTTAAATGTTTCAAGTTTATCATACACTGTGTGGTATTTTGTGACAGATTTTTCACTTAGCTACTGTTTTCCAGGCTGATCTGTGTTGCAGTGTGTGTCCTGACTTTGTTTCTTTCCGCAGCCAAAGAACATTCCATTGTATGGATACACCCCTGCCTTAGTCCATTTGAACTGCTGTAACAAAAACACCATAGAGTGGGGGTGGGGGGCGCTTATACACAATTTATCTCTCTGGAAGGCTGGGGAGTCCAAGGTCAAGGTGCCGGCAAATACGGTGTCTGGTGAGAGCTCGCTCCCTTGTTCATAAATGGGCATCTTTTTGCTGTGTCCTCACATGACAGAAGGGATAAGGGAGCTCCCTGGGGTACTAAGCCCACGCATGAAGTTCCACTTTGATGACCTAACCCAGAGGCCCCACCTCATCCACCTTTGATGACCTAACCCAGAGACACCATCACCTTGGGGATCAGGACTTCAGCCTGTGGATTTGGGGGAGAAACATACTCAGTCCATAGCAAAGCATTTGGTTTATCCACGCATCCGTTCATGGACATTTGGACTGTTGCCACCTTTTGGCTATTGTGAATTATGTTGCTCTGAACATATGTGTACAAGCTGTGGTTTCAACACCTGTCTGGAGTGAGATTTTAAAATCATAAATCTGACTCGGTTCCTGACCTGATTAAGGCTTCCATTGACTTCCAACGCTCTGAGAAAAGTATCCAGCCTCCTTACCAAGCCCGACTGGACCTGGCTGCCTTCTACCCCGTGCTCCCCGGCCCCAGATCTCATGCTGGTCCCCTTCCCTCCCACTTAGTCCCAGCTGCAGTGACACCTTCTTGGAGGGACTCACATCTTCCAAGAATTGTCTCTCTCCAGCTCCCTCCCCCGACCTTGTAGCTCTTTTCCGTGGGACATGATTTATCTTCTTCCTAGCCATTGGTGTCACCTCGCTTCTTTGTGCTCTTCTTTTTTTTTTTTTTAAATTTATTTATTTATCAGAGAGAGATGGGGAGAGAGAGAGCGAGCACAGGCAGCCAGAGTGGCAGGCAGAGGCAGAGGGAGAAGCAGGCTCCCTGCTGAGCAAGGAGCCCTATGTGGGACTCGATCCCAGGACGCTGGGATCATGACCTGAGCCGAAGGCAGCCGCTTAACCAACTGAGCCACCCAGGCGTCCCCTTTGTGCTCTTCTGTTATTTCCTACCTGGCTCTGTGGATGAGAAGATAAGCTTCATGGGGGTCTAGCTCTCTGTCCCTCAGGAGTCAGCACGGTGACTTGCACGGAGATGGCACTCCATGAATAATGTCTAAACAAACCTGCTGAAGGCCTGATGAGCCATTGACCTCCCGAGACCCCGCATCTGCTTCTCTGAGAATGAATGGACTGGCCTGGCTCCTCCCCAGAGGGCCTTGTACAGAGCCCCGACGCTGGGGAATTATGGGACTTCAGTTTCCTTGGCTTCCTCCCGCAAGCCTGCCGGAGTGTTCCATCTATAGCCGGTGGGACAAGTCACTGAACCTGAGCAGGAAAAGAGGGGACCCAAGCTTGATTTGTGCTGAGGGTGTGTTGAAGAGCAGGAAAGAATTCTATCCTGAAGGAGGGGGTTTCTGAGGAGGCACATGACCACACAGGGGTGCTGGCAGGTGGCTCCCAGGAATTCCGGTTTGGAGAAATACATTATAGCTGGGATCGTCCAAGATGACTGATGTCACAGAAGAACCCCCGGGGGGCACCCACCGCGTTATACGCTAGAAAGCAGTGAGAGCAGGTGTTCTAAATGTAGGTGGCGGGTCTTCTGATCAAAATGAAGATTCCCGTCCACGTCAGAGTCGAACACCATACACAGGTTGCCCACAGAAGCCAGCCTCCCTCCCGCCCCTGCTCCGAAGGGCGCTCTGATTGCCATCCATCTGGACGTCATCACCCCTCCCCTTTAGGGCTGCATCCCTTCTCTCAGCTCTGTCCTTTCTGGGGCCTGGAGACACGGGTGAGGCTGGGGCGGGCACAGTTGACATCTGCATTATTTTTCTAAATTACTTCCTGTCTCCCTCCCTGAGCTGCCTGACTCAGGTGAGGCTGGGGAGAGGCTGATTCACGTCTCTGCAGGTATGTGCACGGAAGGAAGGAGCAGGAAGGGCGTACTCGATGGGCATGGCTGTAACTGGGTCTGAATGCCGACCCTCGGGGCGGACTCTTTGGTGATGGGCAGGATGCTGTGCGGCTGGCCACGTCTCCCCGTCCCTGGGTGTCTGCGCCCTCCAACCTCAGGAGACGCAGTGTGTCCCAGTGCCCATCCCTCCTCCCCGCAGGCATGGGCTCTCAGAAGCAGAGCTGAAGGACGTCCTGTCCCTGGACGACGAGGTCCTGCAGGCGGTGTACCAGGACTGGACCCCGCCCAGCAAGGAGCTGCTGCGTTTCCCACCCTTGATGTGGGTGAGGCTCCGCCGGGACTTGGGTCACTGCTTGGCCCGACGGCCCGTGGACGGCTTCACGCTCCTGGCCATTGCCCACAGGTGGGTCCGACAAGGTGGAAGGGCCCTCTGGGCTTCTGGGAGTGAGGGCTCACTTGTCGGGGCTCCTCCTTTTTCCAGATCCTTCTTTTATCCCTGTTCATCACCAGTAGTCACTCCCCGTCCACCCATCTCTCTGCCCACAGCCCCTGTCTGGCACCCATGAATCCACTCTCTGTCCTCGTGGATTTGCTTGTTCTAGACGTTTCATATAGATGGATCCACACAGCATGTGGCCATTAGCGTCCAGCTGCTTTCCTTGCCATAACATAAAGCTTCCAGGGCTCATCCCTGTTCTAGCGTGAATCGGGGCTTCATTCCTTTCCATGGCTGGGTAATATCCCAGTGCACAGATGGACCTCATTATGTTTGTTTATCCATTGACGGCCACTTGGGTCATTCCTCGGGCTTGTGATCAATGCTGCATGAACACGTGAGCACAAATTTTCATTTGAACACCTGTTTTGTTTTTTCTTAATTTTTGGGGGGTCTACACCCAGGAGTAAAGTTGTTGGGTCTTATAGTACCTTATTTTAAGTTTAACTTATTGAGGAACCCAAATGTTCCTTTTTAAACTAAATATACTTAAGGGGAAGAAAGAAAGATGGGCCAATTTATAAATGATTATTAGGTAACAAGTAGGACAGGTGGTCGCCAGCGCCAGAGAACACCCGTCAGGTAGCTTAGAAGGGATCTGCATTTGGGAACAGCTTCCTGGAAGTCTGGTGGCCCTCTCTGAGCTCACCCCGTCCCCCAAGCCCATGAGCCCATGTCCCCTCTCTGCAGGCAGCTGGCTGAGGTGGTCCAAGAGCGCTACCTGTCCAGGCCGGAGAGAGCCAAGAGGCACGGAGTCTTGGCTGACTTCTTCTCAGGAGCCTGGAGCTTGGGCACCAAGAAACTCATCACTCTGCCACTGGTGGGGAAGCCCTTGAACCTGGACCGTAAGGTGAGGTGTCTGTCTAGGACCTCTGCTCTCTACCTGCAGGCCCCACCTTGCTGTGCAAGCAAGACCAAGGCTGCCTGGCAAGGACCACCTGGCTCTTTCCTTCTTTTCCACCCAGCATGCTCCTGACCTTCTTCCCTTTCCTTCCCCCAGAAAGCAGGATGTCCCCTCAGCCTCTGAGCATAATGGGGGTAGATGGGGAGTGGCTGATGAGGACAGTGCCCCCCGCCCCCAAAATTCCAGAGTAGGGAAGAATCACAACATTCAGGAGCATACAGAACTGCCCTGAATTCCTGGCATCTCCCACCCCTGGACCTTTGCACATGCCATTCCCTTGCCCAGGAATACCATTGTTTTCCAACTTGGTTCCCCAGACAGGCTCCCACTTAAACTCTGAGACCCAGCTCCAATGCCCCTTGGATTCCCTGAGTCCCAGGATCTTCCTTCTTCCCTGGCCCTGCCAGGGGTGGGCGTGAGTCATTTCTGTCTGGAATTGTGTCCCCATCCCCTCCAGTGTCCCCTGTGTGTGCCAGCTTGGCCTGTGTCTCGGGAGTGCATGAGTGAGCTTGCATCACCTTGGCCTGGCTGCCAGCCCCCTCCTCCCCTGCAGGTAGCCCCTCAGCCCCTGTGGTTCTCAGATACGGTGGCAAATCTGCGGAAGCTCAAGGAGCTGCCCCATCACCTGGTCCACTCAGGCCGCATCGAAGAGCTGAAACAGGAGGTTCTGGGTAAGGCTCCTACCCATTGTGGACAACAGCGAGCGGGTCCCAGCCCTCCGCTGTGCTCCCCCCTCCAGGAGCCTGGAAAAGGATAAAGGGCAAAAGTCAGAATCCTTGGCCCCTCCTAAGATAGTGGTTCTCTCCAGGGGTCATTCTGTGCCCCACTCCCAACAGCGGGGACACTTGACGATGTCTGGGGACATTTTGGTTGTCACAGCTGGGGGAGCGGGGATGCTTTTTGGCATCTAGTGCTAGTTGATAGTACAGAAGTGGGAAATGTGGTCTTAGAATGAGACCCTGTCTGTCTATCATATCTATCATCTTTCATATTTGTATCTATCCATCTATCATCACCTATGTACCCATCCGTCTGTCCCTCCATCTTTCCATTTGTCTGTCTAGCTATCCATCTGCCCCTCCCTGAGATTCTCAACCCAGGGTGATTCTGCACCCAGGGGACTCTTGGCAATGCTCCTGTTGTTGCTTATCATGCCTGAGGAGGTGCTCCAGGCATCCGGTGGGTGGAGGGCAGGGGTGCTGATAACGTCAGCAGTGCAGAGCCTGAGAACCCCCAGAGAAATGGACAGGTGAGAACCCGCCTCCCAGTGTGAACCAGAGGGAGGCATGTGTCCCCACAATGCCCCCTTTCCCCGAAACAGGCAACATGAACTGGATTTCCTGCCGGGGCATCTCTGGGGGCATTGAGGGCCTGTTGGAGGACTTTGAACTGTATGGCCCTCACCTGGACTGTCCCGAGGTCAGCCTGGTCCGGGATGCTCTCCAGTTGTGCCGCCCGGCTGTGGAGCTCCGAGGCATGGGTGAGTTGGCTTGGCCGGAGGGGGTGGGCTGCCCTGACTTCTAGAAGTCCATTCTTCTCACTGAGCCCCCAGCTGGATTTTCATTAACCTGCACATGTTTCATTTCTACACCTGAGGGGTTTCTAGAATTTTGAATTGAACCTGGGAGAGCTTTGGAATGAGTACCACCAAAATGTGTCCATCCTCTTCCCCACCTGCCTGGCACCTTTTTCTAGAAAGGGCCAGATAGGAAAAATCTCAGGCAAAAATCGAGGAAATTATGTCAGTACTTAATAGAACAAGAGAGAAAACACGTTCCCGTGACTTTTTTTTAATTGATAATATTCAAAATACAATCATAATAATTGAACATGATTTTTTGTAACATGAGTCTACTCAAGAGAAAGAAGGGGGCAGTTTTTGCTCCAGGAGAAAACATATTGCTTCACTGGAGTTCAAAGTCGGTGTTTCCTGCCATTCCGTCCATTGCAAATATTGATCTATAAAAACCATCCTAGCTCCAGGGGCCAGCCATCCGGCTGGACTTGGCCCACCTTCTGCCCTAGAACTTGAAGAAACCCTGATGTTTGCCCAGGACCGTGTTTTGTTGGTCTGTCTTTATCTTCATCTTTTAACTGTGGTAAAACACATGGAACGTGGCATTTAGCAAGTAACCATTTTTAAGTGTAGAGCTCAGTAGTATTAAGCACACGCCCCGTGTTGTGTAAACATCACCACCATCCCCCCCACCCCCGCCCCGAGCTCTTCCATTTTCCCAAAGCATGGAGACTCTGTCCCCATGAAACACCAGCTCCCCACCCCCAGTCCCTGGCACCTGCCATTCCAATTTTCTGTCTCTATGAATCTGACCACCGTAGGGACCTCATATCAGGGACCCACAATGTCTGCCCTTCTGGGACTGGCTTCTTTTACTCACCATGATGTCCTCAAGGTACATCCTTGTTGTATTTCCTTTATTTGTAAAGCTGAATAGCATTGCATTATATGGATGGACCACATTTTTTTGTGTGTGTATCTGTTCATCCCTTGATGGACACTTGGGCTGTTTCTACCTTCTGCCCATTGGGAATATCGCTGCTGTGAACATGGGTATACAAATATCTTTTCAAGATCTTCCTTTCAATTCTTTGCCATATACACCCAGAAATGCAATTGCTGGAACAAATGCTAATTCTATGTTTATTTATTTATTCTTTTTTTTCCCAAGGAATCACCCTACCATTTTCTAAAGTGGCTGCCCCATTTCATATTCCCACCAGCAGAGCCCAAGTGTTCCAATTTCTCTACATCCTCACAAATACTTTTAATTTTCTGATTTTTTTTCTTAGATTTTTAAAAATTTATCTGAGAGAGAGAGGAGAGAGAGCGAGCAGGGGGAGGAGCAGAGGGGGAGAAAGAATCTCACGGACCCCACACTGACCATGGAGCCCTATGCGGAGCTTGGTTTCACGACCCCGAGGTCACAACCTGAGTCGAAACCAAAATCAGATGCTGAGCCATCCAGGTGTCCTGATTTTCTAATTAAAAAAAAGTAATAATAATAATAATAGTCATCCTAATGAGTATGAGGTGGCCAGGATACCTTTTTTTTTTTTTTTTTTTTTGGAGATTTTATTTATTTGAGAGCGAGAGGGTGAGAGAGCACAGCCCCGGGTGGGAGGGTACAGGGAGAAAACAGACTCTTACTGAGCAGGGAGGCCAACGAAGGGCTCTATTCCAGGACCCAGAGATTTATCCCAAGACCTGAGCAAAGATAGCCACATAATCGACTGAACCACCCAGGTCCCCCCGGAGTGGTTTTTATTGTACAATTCCCACCTGGTTTTCATTTGAGGGTTTTATAAGGAGTTTTATGAAGGTGTTTAAATCCCTATATCCCTTCTGGGGCTCCTTTGAAGCTTAACCAAACGCTCCTCCTAGGAGAAGCCTGTCTAGCCACCACTGAACCAGGAACCCCTCTGGTTCCCCAGTCCCTGTGTTCTCCAGCAACGCACCCTTTTCCTGTCTGTCTTAGCTCTCAATTGTTACTTCTGCCTGTTGTCTTTTGTATCACCTGAGGGCCCCACCGGACTCTGAGCTCTGTGAGGGTGGGGACATTATCATCCACTTGCTCCCTGACAAATTGCCAGCCCTACCACACAGACCGGTCCTGGCCAAGAACTCAGATTTGAGCCCCACTGGGTTGATTCAAATCTGGGCTTTGCTACTTGCTGGTGGTGTCACCTTGCAAGTCCCTTGCTCTCCGACCCCATTCCCGACCTTGCTGCCCTCAGTCTTTCCATCTGCAAAATGGGGATGCTGGTCAACCTTCCTACCACCTAGAGCTGCGAGGAAAGATATGCAAGTCAGTTCTTGCCTGTCCCCATGCTGCCATCTAAGCCTCCTGTTATTATCTGTCACGTGATAGCATCACGTGAACAGCCTTGGACGAGCCATTTCTTTTATTGTTGTTGTTTGTTTCTTTGGGGTTTTGTTGTTGTTGTTGTTGGACGAGCCACTTCTGCTTGGAGTCTCAGCTTTCATCATCTGCGAAATATGGGATTGAACTAAAGTACATCCCAGGGAAGATGCTGGTCCCCGTCAATGTGGTCTTTCTTGTGCATTCATGCTCACTGGTTGTAAACCTCACAGGGAGTGATTTACCAGGAAAATAGCCTTGGGAACAACCACCCAGTTTGAGGGAAGATTTAAAAGCCCACAGCACAGCATGTTCTTTTCAATGATCCTTGATTGACAACCTGTGGCTTGCCCATAATGAGGTGTAGGAATGAATATCACCACCAGAGGGCGCAGTTGGCTAACCTTGAGTTCTAGTACATTCCAGGACCTTGAGCCTGCTCTTCAAAGCCCGCCCGATTTCTCCTATTGCCTCAGGCTCCAGGATGGTTCAGTGTGGTGCTGTTTTTGACCCTATTTTTGTTTTAGAGGCTGATATTTTTGTTCATCATGGTTTTGGGGAGCATTAATTTTGATTTGTTAAAATATTGCCATTAAAATAGTATTTATCTGGATGGTTGAGTTTGGTGGTGCCACCTTAAATTTTGCAGCTATGGTGATTGGGGCACTCACCCCTGGTCCTGACCTTGCCTCACGTCACACACCAGCAAACCGAGGCGCAAGGCATCGTCACCATTGCCCCAAACCCCACAGTTACAACAAGGGAAGATGAACTGCCTGCTTTCAGTGTCCCTGGTCCATTTGGGGTTGGAATAAAACTTTATAGGTTAGGTTCCTGCCTCTTACTGGCGACCTTGTACAAGTTGCTTAACCTCTTTGAACCTCAATTTCCCCCTTTATGAACTTGGCATAATAATGATGATATTCCTGTTGTGGGAGGCAGAAAACACTGCCTCCCTCCGAAGATATATTCATTTCCTAATCCCTGGAACCTGTGATTCTTACTAGGCAAATGATGGGATTAAGTAAAGGAATTTGAGATGGAGAGTGGGGCGATGATGATCCTATGGAAGCTTGTGGCTCAGGGGCCAGCAGCGAAATAATTCCAAAAGGCAGGACAAAGGAGATGGAAGTTTCTAGAACAAAGGAGATGGATGTTTATTGAATAGACCCCAAGGGAGCTGTGGGCACCGCCCAGGGGAGGCTGTCTGCCCCAAGGCAGTGGGAGGGGCTGATTTACACGGGGAGGTCAGGAGGCATGTGGAAGGAATGGAGATTTTCCTTTTTTTGTAACTCTGCCTCATTGTCAGTAGCCAGCCGGTCAGCTAGGGCTTCTGGATATTTTGAGGAGGCTCGCCTGACGGACCTGTCTTCAGCTCCATGGTTGCTGTGGGCCCTTTTGCCTTGCTCTGCATTCCATTGTTTAAGCCCATTGCTGAAAAGTGACCTCTACAATTTACTGGGTGTCCGTGATGTTCTAGGCACTAAGAACACAATGAACAAGACAGACATCATCCCTGTTCTCGGGGGAAACTCAAGATCTAGGATAGGGAGGGAATAAACAAAGAAATGTCAGTTGTAGCTCTGATGAGCTTGGGGGGGGTGGCGGGGAGAGTGGGGCGGGTGGATTAGCGCCCTGGGATAAAGAATGCTCTTTAAAGAAGTAACCCTTGAGCTCAAATGAGATGTTTAGCTTGAGAAAGGGGAAGGGAGGGAGGAGGACGTTTCCCAGGCGGAGAGAACTGCCTGGCCCAAGGCCCAGAGGCTAGGAACCACCTGGTGCTTTTGAAGTAGGGATGAGAGTCCTTGGAAAGGAGAGAAGGAGGCAGGAGAAGATGGCAGGGGACTTGACCTTGACCGGTCAGCAGCGCCCTTCCCCTTAACCTGAGTCCCCTTTGTTGCAGAGAGGAGCGTCCTGTATACAGAACTCCTGGCCAGACTCCATTTCGTTGCCGCCTCACATCCAGCACTGGTGGGACAGCTGTGCCAACAGGCCCAGAGCTGGTTCCGGGTGTGCCCCCACCCTGTGCTCATACCCCTCGGGGGATTCTTCCAGCCCCCGGGAGGACCCCTCCGGGCAACCCTCACAGGCTGCCACAAGGGTGAGTCTCCCCAGCACAGCAAAAATCCTTCCCGGCCCGTTGTGCCTGAGGGCAGCAGAAGGCAGGTGTTTCTGGCTGCTCTCTGGGGCTCCCCTCTGTCAGTAGGGAGGCCCCCAGGGTCCCATCAGGGCATGCCCTTGCTGTCTCATGCTGACTCGACTATCTCTGCCCCCTAGGGACTGTAGATTAGTATTGTAAATACTGCAAATGAGCCCAGAGCAAGGGGAGTGCTGACTGCCTCTAAGAATAGTGTCCATCCTACAGTTTCTGTGGTTCACTGGCTCAGGCTAGTAAGTCCAAAAGGTAGGGACAGATGCCTGACTGGCCCCTGAGAGGCTGGTGGAACTCATAGATCCCACCCCTGGGACAGCAGAACGTCAGAGACAAGAGGACTTAGTTCTCTCCATTTGTTTGTTTTCCTTCCTTCCTTCCTTCCTTCCTTCCTTCTCCTGTCTGTCCTTCAATCCATCCATCCATCATCCATCCACCCTTCCTTCCTTCCATCCACCCATCAGTCATCCATATTTTCATTAGTCATCTTCCCATCCCTCTAGCCACACCACTTATATTTCCCTTTCCCTCTTCTGGACATCTTCCAAGCACTCACCCCTCCACCCATCCATCCACCCAGCCATTCATCAACTCGCCCACCCATCTTTCAATTGATTCGTCCATCTTACTCATCGCACACCCATCCGTCCACTCACCCAACTATCCAGCCAGCCATCTAGGTATCCATTCATGCACCAGTCCATCTCCTCTCATTTATCCCTTCATCTGCCCACCCATAGTCTCTTGCATTAATTATAAGGCCACCAAATATACAATTAACTTCTGGTTTAAATGTCAGTCATTTCAACTCAGACCATTTCTGTGCCACATAGCCTTGTAGGGAAAGCTACATTCCCAAGGCATAGTGCTTCCAAAATAGAAGTTCTAAGAGACTAAGTGCAATGCGTGGAGGAATTGATTTAGGGACAGCTGCTTGAATGCTATGTTCAGAAGGGTTCTGGGACCAAATCTAGTTTAATGGGTAAGACTGTATATTTATTGGGTTACAGGTTCAAATGCTATAACAAAGGACAGGATAACAATGACGTAAATAAAACAGCAGTTCATTTCCCCCTCACATAACAGTCCAGGCATAAGCAGAGGTAAACCTCCTAGTCTCCAATGTGTCAGGGACCCAGACTCTTTCAATCTCGTTTGCTGCCATGTTCAATGTGAAACTTCCATTTGATGGTTCAGAATGGCTGTTCCCGCTCTGATCCACACCATGGCGTTCCAGCCAGTGGGCTGTAGGAAGGGGAGGTGGCTGGCCGATCCCTTCCCTTTGAGGGCATGGTCTAGAAGCAGAATTTATCACCTCTGGGGTGAGTGTCTCATTGGCAAGAACTTGGCCTTCTCTAGCTGCAAGGGAGCCTGGGAATTACGGGGTTCCGGGGAGCGTGGATTCTGCTAATACCTGTGGGCTGCAGGTTTGGTTTCAAAAGGAAACATAACAGCATGGTTCCGGGGGACAAATCTGAGAGGGTGCAGTGACATTCGTGGTCTCTACCACAGCAGAGGCATAGGAAGTCACAGTCAGGTCAAGTTTTGTTTTTGCCATTCCTTGGGTGGGGAGATGTTCTGTGTTTCAGACCCACCATGACTCTCGTACCAGCCCCAGTCGTGGTGAAGCTGAGGAAGTTTCTACCCACTCTGGGCTTCAGTTTGGCCCTTTTCTAAGTGAGAAGTTTGAGTTCATGTTTCCAAGGTCACACTGTAAGTGACCAGAAAAAAAAAGGAAGGACGAAGGAAGGAGGGAATGGAGGGAGGGGACGAGGAGGGAGGGGACAAGGAGGGAGGGGAGGGAGGGAGGGAGAAAGAGATAAAGAAAGAAAGAAAGATCCCATGTCCTCACTCCCTGCCCCAATAAACCAGGAACAAAATCTGGGCTTCTCAGACTTGGACGGCTCTGATTTCCACACTTCCACCTCACTATTTTACATCTGGGGAAACTGAGGCACACAGCAAAGGAAGGAATTACCTGAGGGCATTCAGCAAGTCTGGTCTCTAATGGTCTGGGCCAGTGTTTTCTCCCGTGTAAACCGGCGCCTCTCTCCTCAGCGATGTTTCAGTCAGAACCCAGCAGAGCGCACCAGGCTGTTGTTCGCCCAAATTATTGGCAAAGATTTTTTTCCTTTGGAGCACCAGCCTTTGTTTTTCCATACATGTGGACCTCAAAGAGAAGTCAGAAGCAGGAGTCCGCGTCCTCAGCCAATATAATTCCATTTCTGAGTCTTGTCCAACTGGAGCAGGGTTTCTCAACCAGGCGCTGCTGACATTTGGGACTGGGTCACCCTCTGCAGTGGGGAGGGGGGGCGTCCTATGTGCTGCAGAGGTGGTCAGTGGCACCCCTGGCCTCCACGCACGGGATGGCAGTAGCACCTGGTTCCCGGTTGTGACAACCAAGAATGTCTCCAGACATTGCCCAGTGACCCCAGGCTCCAGACATTTCCCAGGAGCAGAATCGCCCCTACGTGAGAACCACCGAACTTGCGAGGCACTTCTGACCTCAGTGTGGTTTGGTCCCTAAGAACAACATAAATTTTACAACTGAGACCTGAATCTGGCCCCCGACAGGGCTGACTTCAAAATTCTGGCTCTGCCACTTTCTAGGTGTGTAGCTCTGGACAAGGGACTGAACCCGTGCCTCAGTTTCCCCATCTGTGCAACAGAGGCAACGTTAGAGGACCCTGTGGCCGAGCCCGGGAGCTGATGTGGTCACTGTTGTCTCTGTGTGGCTGCAGGCATCACAGCCATGGCGTGGAGCCTGGAGGAGGGGCTGCTGGTCGTTGGCACCCAGGATGGCATCATCGCCGTGTGGGACACGGAGGAACCGCAGGTCATCCACATTCTAACTGGACACACAGGTGAGGCTTGGGAAGTGCGTTTTGTCAACTTGGTCATCGAGATAAATAAGATTTCGGGGCCCCTGGGTGGCTCAGTCAGTTGAGCATCTCACTTCTGTTCCAGTCCTGGGATCAAGCCCTGCCTCCAGCTCCATGCTCAGCGGAGAGTCTGCCTCTCACTCTCTCTCTGTCCCTCTCCACGCACTCCTACTCTTTCCCTCTCGGATAAATAAATAAAATATTCTTTCAAAAAATTATATTTCAATGCAATGTTTTCAAAAATCAAAATTAATGCAAAAAATCCACCACGATTAAATATCAAGCTGTCTTAAAGACAAGATCAGCCATGGTGCTGTGCCAAGCCATATGGGAGCCAGAGGCAAAAGGGAAACTCAGGAATTTGGCATCTCCTTAAATCTGGCACCCGGGATGAGTGCCTCACTTGCCTTCCCTTAATTCTGGCCCACGTCAGACTCAAGTATTTGGGAAAAGGCAAAATACAGTTACAGATTATAATGAGGGTGACAGGGTGTCATCCGTAACAGTAACCAAAGTGACCCACTTGGGATAGTTAGGTGTAAGGAGTTTCTTTAGCGGGGACATTTCAGCCAAGATTCCAAGGGTGTGGAGAAAGAGGTAGGCAGAGGGCAGAGGGGTCGGAAGAGGAAGAGCATCCCAGGAATGGGAGACAGCCCGTGCAAAGGCCCTGACAGGGGGAAGGAGGTTGGCATGTTTCCAGAACAACAAGGAAGCCATGAGGCCGGAGCTTGAGACATTGTATCAAATGAAAGAAGCCAGTCACAAAAGCCCACATCATGTATATGATTCATTTATACAAAATGTCCAGAACAGGCCGATCTAGAGAGACACAAAACAGATTAGCAGTTGCTAGTTGGGGAGGGAGGAATGGGAAGTGATTGCTCATGGGGACAGGGTTTCCCTTCGGGATGATGGAAATGTTCTGGAATCAGATAGAAGTGACGGTTGCACAACATTGTGAATAATTATGTTATTGAGTACACACCTCCAGATGGTTTACATGATGAGAGAAAGGGGAGGGAAGGACAGGTTTTGAAAATATTCTAAATTTAGACTGGCACAGTGGTTGCCCAGGTGTGGCCATTCAAAGACCAATGAATTGTACCATGGTCCATGGAATGGGTGAATTTTATGTTTGTGCATTGTTTCTCAATAAAGTATTTTTTAAGATTTTATTTATTTATTTGAGAAAGAGAGAGAAAGCGCACAACAGGGAGGCAGAGGGAGAAGCAGACTCCCCACTGAGCAGGGAGCCCGATCTGGGGCTCCATCCCAGGACCCTGGGATCATGAGGTGAGCCAAAGGCAGATGCTTAACTTACTGAGCCACACGACACCCCTCAGTAAAGGTGTTAAAAAAAAATTACATCATTGTGAACTAAAAATGTACACTCTTTCATAATTTTTTCCCAACATTTTGCCATAAACATTCTTTTCTTTCCATTGAATCTTTTTAAAACAACTTTATTGAGTTGTGATTGACATACCATTCCTCCCATTTTAAGCGTAGGATGCAACCATTTTTGGTAGATTTACCAAGTTGTACAACCATCACCATAATCGTAGAACTTTCCACCACCCCAAGGAGTTCCCTTTGCACCACCTGCCCTCACTGAAATACATCTCCACCACCCCCAGCCCCATGGCAACCACTGATGTGCATCCTGGGTCTATCAGTTGTCTTTTCTGGACTGTTCGTGCAAATGGAATTGTGCACTCTGTGATCTTTGGTCCACCGCCTGATGTGTGTGAGGCTTGGCTCTCACTGTTGCATGTGGCAGTAGTCTGTCCTCTGCATTGCCGAGTCCATCCGTTGTACGGAAGGGACAGCAATGTGTTTATCAGGTGATTGCATCGGTTGAAGGACCTTTACATGGTTTCCAATTTGAGGCTGGGGTGAGTCACGCTGCTATGATCCATCAAATGGCATATTTATCATGTCGAAATGCAGCAAAAATAGTTCATGCTCCTCAACAGATCATGTTCCAGAATGTATTACATGATTTTTTGGTAATTTATTTTATACCATTTATTTATTTTTTTAATTTTTGCTATTTTAGGCTATTTCTAGTTATCTGCTGTCGGGGATAACACCGCGACGAATCTCTTTTTACTCCCATCGACACTTTTTTCCTTCTGTTGAATATTTCCAGTGAGTAGGAGTCTTGAATTGGAGGATGTGAGCATTTCTAGGGCTTTTGAGAACTGGCATCTTACTGCTTTCCAAACAGGCTGTATGTGTGTAATAGACTATCCCCCTCCCCAACCCCAAAGCTGCCAACATCAGATGTTCTCAATTTACTCTTTTTTTTTCTTTTTTCTTTCAAGGGCTGGGAGTGAGATGGGTCCTGATAAAGTATCCAATACGATTCCATTCATTTTATTATCATTGGGATGGCTATTTTCATCTAGGTCTATTCAATATTTGTATTTGTGTGTATGTGAACCGTCTGTTCAAGACATGGATCCGTTTATGTACCCATGAACCTTGATTCATTTTTTAAAAAGTCATCAAACTTTATAATTAGGAAAACTCAGTCATCAGCTTATTAGCAAAACAGAGAGCATTAAAGGCATCTGTACTAAGGAAAGTGAAAGTTTCCCAGCACATGCTAGTGACCTGGAGGTCTTTCGTCCTGGCTTGCGAGAGTTGATGGTGAAGTTTTTGGGAATGTGGTGAGACAGTTGTCAAACACAACCATTATTTTTAAAAAAATTTTGTAAAGATTTTATTTATTTATCTGGGGGAGAGAGAAAGAGAGAAGAGGGGCAAGCCGACTCTGTGCTGAGAGCAGAGCCTAATACAGGGCTTGATCCCACGACCCTGAGATGATGACCTGAGCCAAAATCAAGAGCTGGCTTGAACAAGTAACTGAGCCACCCCTGTGCCCCAAACACAGCCATTATAAAATAGTCAATTATAGAAGCTTGCAGCTAAATCAATTCTATTAAAACAAGGTAATAAATCCTCAAAATTCAGCACTGTCTTTTTTTTTTAAGATTTTATTTATTTATTTATTTATTTATTTATTTATTTATTTGACAGACAGAGATTACAAGTAAGCAGAGAGGCAGGCAGAGAGAGAGAGGAGAAAGCAGGCTCCCTGCTGAGCAGAGCTGGATCCCAGGACTCTGGGATCATGACCTGAGCCAAAGGCAGAGGCTTTAACCCACTGAGCCACCCAGGCGCCCCAAAACTCAGCACTTTCTTTCTTTATTTTCTTTTTTAAAGCGTTAACATTGTAACACCAGGTCGGTACATTCTTCCCCTCTGTGATAACTTTGAGACAAATCCTCTGGCTCTTCTCCTCCGTGAACTTGCTCTCGCCTGGATATTTCTCTTTTACAGCCTACCCACTTTATTTTTTTAAGATTTTATTTATTTATTTGAGAGAGAATGACAGCAAGAGAGCATGAGACGGGGGAGTGGGAGAGGGAGAAGCAGACTCCCCGTTAGGCAGGGAGCCCGATGAGAGACTGGATTCCGGGACTGCAGGATCAGGACCTGAGCCGAAGTCAGTCGCTTAACCAACTGAGCCACCCAGGCACCCAAAACTCAGCACTTTCTAAGTATTGTACCACACACTCTTACATATGCTCTTGGCTACTGTACCCTTGTGGTGGAAATGGGGCGCTTGCTACTGGTTTCTCCTTACAACCCTACATTCAATAACGTCATGTTAGTGGCTTGAAATCAACCAAGGGTGGGAACATTAACAGCAAGGAAATTGGCAAATGCCACAAATCAGGGCTTTCCCCAACCTCCTTGGAAAGCCTGTTGTGAGGCATTTACTAGCATATTGTTGCTCTAGTCCCTTCCCCCAGGGGGTGTTTGGATATATATAAATATATGTGGTTTTATAAAAAGTCATGTAAGCTTTTGCTAGTATAACCTTTTTTTTTTTTAGTTAGCATCACATATTTTGCCTCTTTCCATATTATGTATATATCTCTAATTCATTTTAACTGTGGCATAGTGTTCTATGTATGGGAATTTTTTAAAAGATTTTATTTATTTATTTGAGAGAGAGTACAAGCAGAGGGAAGAGCTGGCAGAGGGAGAAGCAGGCTCCCTGCTGAGCGAGGAGCCAGAAGTGGGACTCCATCCCAGGACCCTGGGATCATGACCTGAGCCGAAGGCAAGCACTTAACCGACTCAGCCACCCAGGCATCCCTGTATGGGGATATTTTGTAATGCATTACTATTTATACACATTTTGGATTGAAAAATATCCAAATCACAACAAATAAAAATTACCTGCTCTCCTCCTATCATTTGAATCATAAAGAAATAAAACTCCCTTTGGTCTCTCCCATCCATCAGACTCCATGGAAGTGATCAGTCCTCACAGTTTGTGATATGCCATAAGCAATTTTTTTTCTAGGCTTATGCAGACATAGCTCTGTATAAGCTCATGTACTTTGAGGTTTTGTCAAAAGCAGATGGTGCTATTTTATACACTGGGCTGTAACTCGCTTTTGTCACAATATATCGTAATGTTACTTTGTAGCGGCTGAGAGCTTGGGTTCTGGGCTGGAATCCTGGCTCCACTACTTATTGATCATGTAGTTCTGGGTAAGTTGCTGTAGTCAGCTGCTGTGCCTCTGTTTCCATATCTATACAATGGGATAATAATAGTACCTCATAACATCTTTATGATATTAAAGGAGTTTTTTTTAAGATTTTATTTATTTATTTGTCAGAGTGAGCACAGGCAGACAGAGAAGCAGGCTCCCGCCGAGCAAGGAGCCCGATGTGGGACTCGATCCCAGGACGCTGGGATCATGACCTGAGCCAAAGGCAGTGGCTTAACCAACTGAGCCACCCAGGCGTCCCGATATTAAAGGAGTTTAATGCATGTAAAGTACTAACAGCTACACTAGGCACATAGAAACCCCCCAGTAAGTATTGGCTGTTGTAATAATTTATTATGGTTAGGTGTATATATAGATCTATCTTATTATTTTTAATGGCTGCATAACATTTTTATAAGGCTACACCATATTATTTAGGCTTTTATTTATTTATTTGACAGGCAGAGATCACAAGTAGGCAGAGAGGCAGGCAGAGAGAGAGGGGGAAGCAGGCTCCCTGCTGAGCAGAGAGCCCAATGTGGGGCTCCATCCCAGGACCCTGGGATCATGACCTGAGCCGAAGGCAGAGGCTTTAACCCTCTGAGCCACCCAGGCACCCCTATACCATATTATTTAACAACTCCCTTTTCATAAATAGGTTGTTTGTAATTTTATTTTTATAAGACAACCCTGCAACTAATATCCTGTATCTTTACACACCTGTGCCATTATTTCAGCAAGATACATGTCTAGAAGTGGAATTTCTGAGTCAAATTGTATGCACATTTTTCCTTGTCCCCTCTTTTTCTGAGCATTTTATTTTGAAATAGTTCTAGATTCATAAGAAGTTGCTAACATAGTGCAGAGAAGTCCTTCTTCTCTACACTATACTTCTCTACAGGTAGAAGTTCCTACCATGTGTCTACTTTCCCAGAATGGCAACATCTTACATAACTATAGTGTATTAACAAAACCAAGGGACTACACATTTTAACTTTCAGTGTTACCAAATTACCCTTACAAATTTATATCAATTTATACTTCCATCAGCACAGTATGAATATCTTTGTCAGTAGTCTACTAATCAATCTGTAAAAATTTTTGCCAGGAGCGCCTGGGTGGCTCAGTACATTAAATGTCTGACTCCTGATTTCACCTCAGGTACCATGATCTCAGGGTCATGGGATTGAGCCCTGCATAGGGCTCCATGTTGAGTGTGGAGCCTGCCTGAGACTCTCTCCCTCTCTCTCTGCCCCTACCCACCCCCGGCCCCGACTCATGCACGTGCACGGCATTATATTCTTTGTCCAATTTCTGAGTGGGTTGTTTGCATTTTCCCTGCTTATCTGTAAGAATTTTTGCTTATTAAGGAGAGTCTCCATCATCTGTTATACATTATAAATATTTTCTCTTGATCTGTCATATGACTTTCAACTATATTTCGTCCTCCTGAAATTTTGCATTTTTAATGTAATTCAATTTATCAATCTTTCCTCTTTATGTCTTCCAAATTTCGTGTTTTGCTTGGAAAATATCTCTCCATGATTGTAAAATCTTCTCCATAAACTTACCTTGTTTTTACATGTTTGTTGATTTTAAACACTCCCAGGATGACGCTGAGCTTTTATAAATTGCAATGATCTCTGTTTATTACATAGTCACATCAGGGCAATTGATTTAATCTCAACCAGTTGCACTCTTAATTGAGTTTTGCCGCATTCCCTCATTTGTAATTTGGTTATGTTCGAATCCATCATCTTTTCCAAACCAACAAGCATTTTGGGAGTTGGAAAGTCAAAATGTTTTCAGCTAACATATTCTCCTGACACCCCGGTCTACCGCAGGAGAGGTGAGGTATGTGAAAGTGTTTGCCAAGGGGACGCTCGCCCTCTCTGCCTCAAAGGACCACACGCTGCGTCTGTGGGACTTACTCTCTGGACAGGAGAAATTCACCATTTGGGACAGAGGCTCAAAAGATCCCACTGAACCTGAGATCTGGAGTCTTCAAGTGGAGGAAGCAAAGAAGGTTGTATATTTGGCATCTGGTTCAAAGGTAACAAACACCTGTCCTGTTTGCAAAGGAAAGCTGTTACTAGAGGATTCCAAGACAGCATATGATGTTTCTAGGAGGTGGGGTCCCTGAGAGGGGGGTGGGCATAAACAGGGGTGCACAACCACTGGATGGGATGCTATAAGGGGTTTTAAACTTCACAGTTGGATTAGATGATTCTGATAGTTCTTTCTGACCCTAAGAGTTGAGACTTTTCATCTTTTTTTTTTTTAAGATATATTTATTGGGGCACCTGAGTGGCTCAGTTCCTTTGGTTAAGCCTCTGACTCTTGATTTCTGCTCATGTCATGATCTCAAAGTCATGAGATCAAGCCCCACGTTGGGTTCCAAGCTTAGCAGGGCCTCTGTTCCCTCTTCCCATGCTCTCTCACTCTTTCTCCCTAAAAATAATAAATAAATAAAGATTTATTTATTTATTGGTGGGGAGGGGCAGAGGAGAGAATCTTCAACCAGACCCCCCACTCAGCAGGAAGCCTGATGCAGGGCTCAATCTCATGACCCATGAGATTGTGACCTGAGCAGAAACCAAGAGTAGAAGGCTTTACTGACTGAGCCACCTAGGCACCCCTAATCTCTTTTAATTTGGTAATTTTAGTGCTATAAATTGCCCTCTGAGTACAACCTTACTTGCATCCCACAAAACTTGCTATGTCATATTATCATTTACCGTCAGTTTAAAATACTTTCAGGGGGCACCTGGGTGGCTCAGTGGTTAAAGCCTCTGCTTTCGGCTCAGGTCATGGTCCCAGGGTCCTGGATTGGAGCCCTACATCGGGCTCTCTGCTCAGCAGGGAGCCTGCTTCCCCCTCCCCCCTCTGCCTGCCCCTCTGCCTACTTGTGATCTCTCCCTCTCTCTCTGTAAAATACATAAATAAAAAATCTTTAAAAAATAAAATAAAATACTTTCAGATTTCCCTTTTGATTTGCTCTTTGGTCAACAGGCTATTTAGAAGTATGCTGTTCATTCCCAGATATTTGAAAGGTTCCCAGGTAGCTTACCTTTTTCTTTCCTAACAATTTCATTTGTATGATGAATCTTTTCAGATGTATTGAGACTCATTTTAGGGTCTCTCTTGGTAAATATTCCACATACACCTGAAAACAATCTGTATTTTGCTTTGTTATTCCCTTATGTCAATTATAATCCTACGATCTGATTGTGTGATGAATAGAGACACAGTAGAACAGTGGGTGAAAGGTTAGGAACTAAAGGCATGGGCAAAAATCTGTACCTAACTCCCAGATGACTTCTTTGCAAGCTGAGTGATCTTGATCCTATCACTGTACCTCTCTGCCTCCATTCTTCATCTACCTGATGAGATAATGACTAAAACACCTGGCAGAGTGCTTGGTGCATAGTAAGCACCAAATATTTAATAGCTATTAATTATTATATTTTATTAGTAATGGGCAGTTGTTAACATAAGTAATACTGGTAGCTTATAAACTGTGCTGTCCAATATGGGGGGGTCACCACCAAACTTCAATTATGAAGTTTGAAACTGAGCACTTGAAATGTGCCTATTCTGCACTGAAATGTGCCATAAGTAGAAAACACACACTGGCTTTCAAAGCCTTAGTACCGTGGAAATAATGTAAAAGTTTCCAATAGTAATTTGATATTAATTACATGTTGCAATAGTAGCATTTGGACATAGGGTTAAACCAAATACATTATTTAAGTCGATTTCACTTGTTTCCTCTTACTTTTTTTTTTTAAGGGACTAATACAAAATTTGAAGTCACACAACATGCATTCATTATACTATTATTGACAGGGCAGGCTTAAATATTAGGGAAGTGTTGACTGATTTCCAAACTGTGTAAGTTTGGAAAACACAGTTTAAAAAAAAAAAAAAGAAAATAATAGGGGGGCCTGTGTGGCTCAGTTGGTTGGGTGTCTGACTCTTAGTTTCGTCTCAGGTCATGATTACAGGGTCATGAGATCAAGGCCGGCAGTGTTGGGCTCCACATTCAACGAGGAGTCAGTTTGGATTGTCTTCCTCTACCTCTCCCTGCACTCAGACATTCTCTCTTGCTCTCCCTCTCTCTAAAATAAATCTTAAAAAAAGAAAGGAAGGAAGAAATAAGGAAAGAAGGAAAAGAAGGAAGGAAGGAAGGAAGGAAGGAAGTGAAAGGAAGGAAGGAAGAAAGGAAGAAAGAAATAAATAGGGGTGTCTTAGTGGCTCAGTCAGTTAAGCTTCTGCCTTCAGCTCAGGTCATGATCCCAGGGTCCTGGGATCGAGCCCCACATGGGGCTCCTTGCTGAGCGGGGAGCCCCCTTCTCCCTCTGCCTGCCACTCCCCCTGCTTGTGCTTGTTTTCTGTCAAATAAATAAATAAAATATTTTTTAAAAAAGCTTTAAAAAAAGAAATAAATAATAATAATTAATCCCAAAGACAACCACTGTTGTAACATTTACATGAGTTTGTGTTCTGTGATGTGTGGGTGTGTATGTACAAATACTCGTGTGTGTAAGGATAACACAAAATGGGGATCAAACCATATAGAAAGCTAGCTATGCAGCTTCATAAATCTATTTTTTAAGAGATTTTATTTATTTATTTGTCAGAGAGAGAGAGAGCGAGAAAGAGAGTGCGAGCACAGGCAGACAGAGTGGCAGGCAGAGGCAGAGGGAGAAGCAGGCTTCCTGCCAAGCAAGGAGCCAGATGTGGGACTCGATCCCAGGACACTGGGATCATGACCTGAACCAAAGGCAGCCGCTTAACCAACTGAGCCACCCAGGCATCCCCATAAATCTATTTTTATTTGCCCATAACCTCAAACATTCTTCAGAAACAGCAGGCTTAGTGATTTTGTGAGATGTCCTTGCCTTGACTTCTCTACAGTTTATTAAACTGATCCCTTCCTACTGGACATATAGATTGTTTCCAGTTCTTTGTACTTTCAAATAACTGAGACAACTTTCCTTATACATAGATCTTTGTATATCCCCTTCTTTCTTTCTAAGATTTTATTTATTATTTGAGAAAGAGCAAGAGAGAGCAAGGGCTTGCACTCGCACTTGTGTTGGGTGAAGGGGTGGAGGGAGAAGCAGACTCTCTGTTGAGCCAGGAGCCCAATGCAGCGACCAATCCCAGGACCCTGAGATCATGACCTGAGCCGAGGCAGTCGCTTAACCGACTGAGCCACCCAGGAACCCTGGTTACTACTGATTTGAAAAGGTACTTTTTTTGGGTGAGGTTAAATATGAAACCTGCCATAATCAAGAATTACTTGTAGTGAACAGATATGTGAATGCATATGGTATGGCTGACATTCTCCACGCTTTTTTAAAGATTTTACTTATTTATTTGACAGTGAGAGAGAGACAGTGAGAGAGGGAACACAAGCAGGGGGAGTGGGAGAGGGAGAAGCAGTCTTCCCACTGAACAGGGAGCCTGATGCGGGGCTCGAACCCAGGACCATGGGATCATGACCTGAGCCGAAGGCAGAGGCTTAACAATTGAGCCACCCAGGGGCCTCTTTTTCCCCATTTTTAAGACTGTTATTTTGGAGAAATTTTAGGTTCACGAAAATGTTATAAAGTTATTATGGAGAGTTCCTGTATGCCCTTCTATCCAGTCTTCTGTCATGTCAACGTCTTACATAACCAGGGAACATCCATTACAGCTAAGACATTAATATTGCTAAAGTTCTCTCAACCTCACTCAGACTTTACTCAGATTTCCTCAGTTTTTCTGCAAGTGCCCTTTTGCTACTCTAGGATCTAATCCAGGATACCTCCTCTCCCCCTCTTTTTTTTTTTTTTTTTGTAACTAAGAGTGTTGAAAATAAAATGCATGCACTATGAAAAAGCACACATTTTTCATCTGACTCAAGAAAACTTGCAACCCAGGTCTCACGCTGAGAATTCTCTTCCTTCCCACGATTCCATCAGATCAGTGCTTGGAATCTGGAAACGGCAGAGCTGGTTTTCCATATCCTGGGAGATGTGTCCGACCGCTGGATGTGTACCAGGGTGCTCGCTTCCCAGGCCATGCTGCTGACCGTGTCTGAGGCTGGCATGGTCAGTCTGTGGAGCTCAGCCACAGGAACACTGCAGGGGAGACAACATTTATCCAGCGTCAAAGAAGAAACACCAACCTGTGGGGTCTCGGTCCAGAAGCAAGGCAAGATGGTGACAGGGTTTAGCAAGGGCTCCATCTCTTTGGTAAGTCCCTCTCCTGAACATGATGCCCACCCCGCTCAGCTCCAAAGTGCTCAGATGTCCTAGAAACTGGGAGAAACCACTTCACCTTTGATCTTTCCCTAAATGACATTTGGTTTCTTGATTGAGGGATCCGCAACTCAGCGCGGTTCAGGAAACATGCCTTGGTGTTTCCTGGGGGCAGGCCACTGTGGGTCATCATTGGCACTCGGTCCTGCCAAAAATGTCTCTAGACATTGCCAACTGTCCTCAGCTGGCGGGGATGGCACAAAATGGCCCTCCCCACCCCTTGAGAACTACTGCCCCAGACACATAAAGTAGAAAAAAAGCAAACTTGCAGAACAGTGTCTCTGATGGATGGTGCAAAAAAGGATGATGGGGAGAGAGAGCACGCAAGTAGGGGGAGTGGGAGAGGGAGAAGCACACTCCCCACTGAGCAGGGAACTCGATGTGAGGCTCGATCCCAGGACCCTGAGATCATGACCTGAGCCAAAGGCAGAGGCTTAACCGACTGAGCCACCCAGGCACCCCAAAACACATGGTTTGTTTGTTTTTTTAAGTCAGCAGTAACAGCTGTGAGGAAATTCACTTTCTCCTGCCCCTGCTAAATAAAGGTGAACAAATATATATATATATTTATAAATATATATATTATATATTATATATATATTATATGTATTTAAAATATATATTTTGGGGGACACCGGGTGGCTCAGTGGGTTAAAGCCTCTGCCTTCAGCTTGGGTCAGGTCCCCAGGTCCTGGGATGGAGCCCTGCATCGGGCTCTCTGCTCAGCGGGGAGCCTGCTTCCTCCTCCCTCTCTCTCTGCCTGCCGCTCTGCCTACTTGTGATCTGTCTGTCAAATAAATAAATAAAATCTTAAAAAAAAATAAAAAATTATATTTTTTAAAATATTGGCTTGGATTGGTGCAAACAACTCGCTTTTCTTGCCCTTCCCCCACCACGTGTCCCATCTGTGCCCTTCACCGAGATAATGAGCATAAAGTTTTTGGCTCATAGACTGGTAGCATTCTGATGCTCAGAAATCCGTAGCTGAACTGGGGCTGCAGGACTAAGGAATGACCCATCCTCTTCGGTCTGAACTAAATTAGTTCTGCCACTCGGGAATGGGGAGAAACCGGTGTTTCGATCTTACCTGAGATCTCCAGAGCTCCCCCAAGGGCAGAAAACAGGTGCTGGGATGTTCTCCAGGTCCCTGAGTCGATTACAAAAGCAGCATCAACAAAAATAATCCTAGCCGCCACCGTCTGAGTGCTGACTGTGTGCAGGGTCGGGGGGTGATGGCCCCATACTGCGGTCCTGCATCATGGCCCATTTAACAGATAAGGAAACTAAGGCACCCAAGGACTAAGACATTTGCTTCGAAGCTGGTGAGCGGCAGAGCCTTGCATCCAAGTCCCTGACCCTGGACCCTTCACTCTGTGGAAATGCTTGATGGACATCCTTGACTTTGCGCAGGTTTCCCCTGAAGGAGACAGCCTGCTGGAGAAGCTTCCGGAAGCCGTGAGGTTCCTGGTACTCTCTGAAGACGAGTCCCTTCTTGCAGCAGGTAGCATTTAGTTCTTATTTGGAGCCGTGAGGAGGCAGCTCCAGATTTCGTTGGAGGAGCCCAGGGGACAAGGGGGCTGGGGGCCATCCTAGACCTTTTCTGCTCTGGGCCATACAGTGCACACCTTGGCTTTGCAGACCCGGTGGTCTCTGTCGCCACAAATCAAGCCTATGTGAAAGCTGCCACAGATTCTATCTTATGCGGGCGAGGCTGTGTGCCCCTCAGACCCCATTTACGGAGGCTGAAATGTGGATTTCGTATCATGTTCACCTGTCACAAAACAGGAATCATATTTTTTGTGTGTGAAACTATTTAAAAATGTGAAAAGTCTGCAGAGCTCCTGGGGCATACAAAAAGAGAGAGCGGGCCAGTTGTGGCCCACGGGCTGTAGCTTGCCAACCCCTGTTCATTATTTTTTAGATGACGGTGGTTATCCCTGCCAGATAGGGATGGGGAAGGAGGGGTGCAGCGTGAGCCGATGGGGTGCGCTCAGGGACGAGCCACCCCTGCTTGTAGGGGCTCCCAGGCTGGCAGACGGTTAGGCAGCCACAAGGCAGAGTGGTTGGTGTGACGGCCAGCCAAGAATGAGGGGTTAGGGGAGGGTGTGACAGGGTTCCCTTCTTGAGTCTAAGGCAGTTGAGGAAGGCGTCATAGGAGGTGACCAACAGATGACCAACTCCTCAGCCTGATTATTTTTTTAAGACTATTTTTTAAAGATCAGTTTGGGTGGGGGGGGGCTCCTGGCTGGTTCCTTTAGAGGAGTGTGTGACTCTTAATCTCAGGGTTATAAGTTTGAGCCCCATCTTAGGTGTAGAGATTACTTAAATAAATAAGTAAATATTTTTTAAAAAAAGATCCAATTGGAGTTCGCAGCCAAATTGAGCAGAAAGTACAGAGATTTCCTGTATACCCCCTACCCCACCCTACTCAGCCTCTTCTAATATCAACACCCCCCCATCAGGGTGGTGCATTTGCTACAAATGATGAACTCCCTCCACAAACCATCATCACCTAGAGTCCATGGCTTACCTTGCCATTCACTCTGGGTGTTGTACCTTCTGTGGGTTTAGACAGACATGTAATGACATATATCCACCATCATAATCTCAGGGCATTTGCATTGCCCTAAAATCAGCCTGGTTTTTTAAAAAGATTTTATTTATTTGTTTGAGAGAGAGACAGAGATAACAACAGAGATAGCGAGAGAGAGCACAAGCAGGGAGCAGAGGGAGAAGCAGGCTCCCCACTGAGCAGGGAACCCGACATAGGGCTCGATCCCAGGACCCTGGGATCATGACCTGAACCGAAGGCAGACGCTTAACCGACTGAGCCCCCCAGACGCCCCAGCCTGACTTCTATAACGCCTTTGCCAGGGGTCAAAGACAGTGGGAGACCAGTGCCGTCCAGCAAGGCAAACCACAAATGTGAGCCACGTTTATAACCAAATATTCTCATACCCCTATTTAAAAAGGCAAAAAGACATAGGTGTGATTGTTGTTAATAACAGATCTTGTTTAATCCAACACATCCAAAAAATCAACATGAAATCGATATAAAAAATTTAAGATTTTATTTATTTATTTGACAGAGAGAGAGAGAACACAAGCAGGGGGAGAGGGGGGGAGAGGGAGAAGCAGGCTCCCCACAAAGCAGGGGAAGCCCAGTATGGGACTCGATCCCAGGACCCCGGGATCATGACCTGAGCCAAAAGCAGTGGCTTAACCCACTGAGCCACCCAGGCGCCCCATCGATATAAAAATTATTAACGGTCTATTTCATGTTTAAAAAATTCTCGTGCCAGGGATAGGACACCTGGCATGTGTTGTCCACTGACAGCTCATCTCAACTCAGATTGGCCACAGTAAGAGCCACACATGGCTCGTGATGACCACACCTGCATGGAGAGCACAGGTCGAATGGATAGACACTTAGACTCCAAGGCTGACTGATGGGTGACTGACCGGTAATACATCTTCCATCCTGTTTCCAAAAGAATTTTAGGTAGGGAGGAGCACCTGAGTGGCTCAGTCATTGGGCATCTGCTGGGTAGAAGCACAAGATGGAATCAGGACCGAGGACCAAAGCCACTGAGGACCTCAGTGACCTAGAACTTTGTCACAGTGGGTCTCAGGTGTGGCTCTATCCAACAGCCAGTGAGGGGGAGCCCGAGCAGGGAGCAGCTTCCCCCATCCACAGTGTCAGGAACCCACCTCTTGCTCAGGAGAGGTACCCCAATCCCGACTCAGCTAAGATTAGGCAGGGATTTCTTTTTTTTTTTTTTTTAAAGATTTATTTATTTATTTATTTATTTATTTATTTATTTATTTGTCAGAGAGAGGGGGAGAGAGAGTGAGTGAGGGAGCACAGATAGACAGAGTGGCAGGCAGAGGCAGAGGGAGAAGCAGGCTTCCTGCCGAGCAAGGAGCCCGATGTGGGACTCGATCCCAGGATGCTGGGATCATGACCTGAGCCGAAGGCAGCTGCTTAACCAACTGAGCCACCCAGGCGTCCCTAGGCAGGGATTTCTTAGTGTCATAAATGGAGTTGTAGCTCAGGGGTCCCCAAGATCGCTGTCAGGTTTGGTGACTTGCTAAGGCTCAAAGAATTCAGAAAGGCTTATTGGAGGCAAGGACACAGATGAAGATCAGCAAAGAGTAGAGATGTGTGGGGCTGAGTCCAGAAGGCACCAGACACGAGCTTCCTGGTGTCCCCTCCCCGTGGAGGCACATGGACGGCGCCTACTTCTCTCAGCAACAGGGTGTGACAACAGGGTCCTGCCAACCAGGGAAGCCTACCCTGCCTTGGTGTCCAGGATTTTTCCTGGGGGCGGGTTACCACCTGCACAGCCGACCAAAATCTCCGACACCCCGCACAAGAATGGAACGCAGATATCCTTGGATAGTAGTTATCCTGATGCCTTTTATCAATTTCCCGTAACACCCTTCTGTGTGAACCTCAGGTTCAAGTGGACTTCAGTGAAACAAGTCCACGGAGGGCCTGGAGAGGCAGGAGAATGGAAGCTCGGCCCCCAGCTTCTCCTGCGCTGACCTGATTCCGGGGTTTCCAGGGTTTCCAGGAAACAGAACCGAGCTGGCGCGGGCCAAGTGCATAGCTCAGCGTCCCATACTATCACCCTCCCAGGGCTGCGGGCCCTGGAAGAGCTGCATAATCTGGCCTTTGCCCACTTTCTGGCACTGCCAGGGGTCCTCTTAACAAAGCATTCACCCAGCCGGTGTCTGGAGCACACCTGAGCCAGTCTCCTTGGCTGGGGCACCCAAGAAAATGCAGAACGCCCATTCTGAATACAGAAAACAGTTAAATTTCAGATACACGACAAATCAAGTTTTCAGTATAAAAATATGCCATGTAATATTTGGGATACACTTATACTAATCAGAATCTCACTGTTTATCTGAAATTCAAATTTAACTGAACCGTCCTGTTGGGTCTTTTGTTTTGTGTGGTTTTGTGTTAAATCTAGCAACCTCTCTCCCTCATCTCCTGCTCCTTCGTACCGCTCCTGCCACACGGGCCTCTGTGCTGCTCCTGAGACATATCCACGCCTTTCCTACCTCCCAGTCATCCGATGCTGTTCCCACTCTTCCGGTGCTTGCCCCGTTCTCAAATGTCCGCTCCAATGTCCTGTGGCTGCTGCAACCAATGATCGCGCAAACTTGGTGTCTTTGACACAACAGAAATCTCTTTTCTCACAGTTCTAGAGGCCAGAAATCCAAAATCAAGATGTGGACAGGGTCATGCTCCCTCCAAAGGTTCCAGAGAAGAATCTTCTCTGGAGCCTTCTCGCTTCTGCCTTGTATTCTTTGACTTGTGGCCACATCTCTCCAGTCCCTGCCGCCGCCTTCGCATTGCCTCCTCCTCCACGTGTGTCTCTATGTCATTATTCTACACGGCACCCAGCCCCCTGACTGCATTGTCCTCATCGCACATTGTAACTGCTCTCTTACCCTTCCGGTCTTCCTCCCTCCCTCCTTTCCATCTGCAAAGCGTTATCTACCTTATGTCCAGCTTTGTGCTGGGTCCTGGGACGCCTTGAGCGGCCCAGACAGGCAGTCCTAGCCCTCTGGGAACGAACAGTTTTGTGATGACAAATAACGTGGCTGTTTTCTGTGAGTGTATGGATCACCGTGGTCTGCTGCCCCCCTCCCCGCGACCACAGGCTGGTGACGATGTCTCTCTTGTCCTGCGCCATATTCCTTCCACCTCCTCGTGGCGGGTGCTCGGGAAAATCTTTGTTGGCTGAACGGAATGACTCTCGAGCTCCTCCAGGAATGAAAGGGACAATCCCATGCCTTCCGTTTCAGGGTTTGGAAGATCTGTGCGGGTATTCTTGGCCGACTCACAGGGGTTTCATCGATTCATGGCCACTGACCTTGAACACGAGGACACAGTGGAGACAGCCGGTTTTGGTCCTGAGAACAACCTGATTATTACTGGGTCCCGGGATACGCTCATTCAGGTGAGGGGTCGTCCTCACTCCTCCTTTGGAATAGAAAGTATGATGCCTTAGGTGTCTCTTGGCTTTGAAATATAGAGACAAAAACTAGTGCAGGCAAAATAGGGCAGGTCATTGGGAGGATGTGAGGGAGGGATCCCACCAAAATGTTTGCAAAGGATATAGCCTTCCCGCTGAACTTGGAGGAAAATTCCCATTGAGCTTAAAGTTCTCAGGCTGTTGAGAGATGCATGTAATAAAATGGCAGTTCTCAGAGCCCCTGGGTGGCTCTGTCAGTTAAGCCTCTGACTCTTGATTTCGGCTCAGGTCATGGTCTCAGGGTCTTGAGATCAAGCCCCATGTGGGGCCCTATGCTCAACAGAGAGTCTCTCCGAGGCTTCTCTCTCTCTTCCTCTGCCCCTCCCCACCGCCTCATACTCACATGTGCACACACTTGCTCTCTCTCTATCTAAAAAAAAAAAAATGAAAGTAGCAGTTCTCCAACATTCTGGCCCTAGAACCTCTTTACATTCTTTTTTTTTTTTTTAAGATTTTATTTATTTATTTGACAGACTGAGATCACAAATAGGTAGAGAGGCAGGCAGAGAGGGGGGGCGGGAAGCAGGCTCCCTGCCGAGCAGAGAGCCTGATGCAGGGCTCCATCCCACGACCCTGGGACCGTGACCTGAGCCGAAGGCAGAGGCTTTAACCCACTGAGCCACCCAGACACCCCACCTCTTTACATTCTTAAAGATTATTGAGGACCCCTAAGGGCTTTTGTTCATGTGGGTTATAGCATTTTGATTGATATATTTTTAACACATTTATTTATTTATTATTGATTTATTTGGGATAGTTTTAGGATTTACAGAAGTGTTGCTTAAAAAGCAAAGAGAGGCCCCATATATGTGTACCTACTCTTTACCCAGCTTGCTTAATATTAGTATCTCACGCCACTCGAGCTCTTTATCAAAACTGAAAGATTTACATTAGGACAATACTATTAACTGACCCTCAGATTCTGTTCTGATTTCACCAACTTTCCCACCAATGTCCTTTTTTTCTTTATTCCAGGATCCCATCTAGGATCCCCTGTTGTAGTTAGTATTTGTGGATAATTAACCATGTTAAAAATTAGAAATGGGGAAATCCAAAAACACATATCGATTCATGAGCATTACATGTCAGTGTTTATGACAGACTTCTATGAATATAACTATAGTTTCTGAAACAAACAAAACAGCTCATGATAAGAGTGTCATTGTTGCACATTTGGACAAATCTCTTTCATGTCTGGCTTAGTGGAAGATAAATTGGCTTCTCATATTTGATTCTGCATTCTCCTATCTGTTGTGATATCACGTGTCCGGTAACTTCTGGAAAACCCCAGGACTCACTCATGAGGGGAAGAGAGTAGAAATGGCAAATAACATCTTAAATTAGTATGAAAACAGTTTCGCCTTTGCATGCCTTCCTGAAGATGCCTGGAGGTACCTTCCAGGGGTTCCCTGGATCCCACTTTGAGAATTGCTGTGGTAGCAGATTGGTGAGGTGTGGGGAAGTTTGAGGGGCTGGTGAAGGCCCCCGAACTACAGCCTGAGACTCCACCTTAGGTGCACAGATAGGCTTATGCCTATTTCTGAGTTAGGACAAGCAGAAGGAAGAAGTCAGCTCTGGCCATCTGCTGTCCATCCACAGGTGTGGAGTCTGTCGGAACAGGGGACCCTGCTGGATATTCTGGAAGGTGTCGGAGCCCCTGTGAGCCTGCTGGCCTGGGGTGGGGCCTTGGTGGCATCTGCTTCCCAGCAGTCCTCGTCTTTTAAAGTCTGGGATCTCACCTACCTTCAGAAGCCAAGGGCCTGCACCCCGTTCCTGGATCGCACCGGCCTCACAGCAGTGTCACACAATGGAGGCTACATTTACTTCCCCAAGATTGGGGACAAGAATAAAGTCACCATTTGGGACTCAGCAGAAGGTGGGCAAGATATAAGCCTGGTCGTTCGTGTGGGGAAGTGGTAGAGCCCCTGCCTTGGTCTGCTTGGGCTACCAGAACCAAACACCACAGCCAGGGTGGTTTAAAACATTGACATTTATTTCTCACAGTTCTGGAGGCTGGGAAGGCCAAGGCATTGTCAGATCGGTGTCTGGTGACAGCTGTCTTCCTGGTTGTAGATGGCCCCTTTCTTCTTATGTCCTCACAGGAGCACAGAGAAGGAAGCTAGCTCCCCAGTGCCTTGTATAAAGGCACTGGTCCCGTCGTGGGGACTCAGCCTCATGACCTTATCACCTCCCAACACCATCACATGAGGGGGGACTTTCTCAGTCTGTAAGAACCCCCTGACTCCAGTCAGGCTGAAAGTGATTAACATAGATCAGGACTTGACTTTATAAATTTCCCAGCACGTGGGTAACTGACCACCTGGTTGTCAATCTCCATGTTAGTTCTGGTTTCCCGGAAACAGGGCACGGGATGGGGACATTTGCCCAAGAGTTGTGTTGAGGGGAGCTCCTGGAGAAACCCGAGAGGGAGTTAGGGAAGCAGGCAGGGGCAGGGGGAGGACTGAACAAGGAAGCGTGCTCAGCCTGATCCCCGGGGGTCCATTGTGGTTTGGGGACAGCTCCCCAAACATTTTGAGATGAGGGGCTCCCTTGCCCTGAGAGCAGTGGGCAGCCTTGGGGCTGGGTGCCCTGACTTGTACAGGGAGTCAGGGCAGGTCACCAGTGGGGTCTGCTGTAATCTCCACGGTGTGGATGGAGGTGCGGAAATTCCTTATTAATGATCAAATGCTAGGAGAAAAGAGATTCACTCACGTTCCTGTGTTCATGGGTTTGGCAGATCTTTGGTTAGTGCCAGCCGTGGAGCCAGGCTCTGGGGTTGGCTGTGAGCAAGACAGATGAGGTTACAACGTTGGAGGCGCCTGCCCGTGAGGCATGGGGTGAAGCCGGGCAGAGAGGTAGGGGGTACAGTGGGCCTTGAGAGAGAACGGTGCAGACTAAAGCCCGTTTGTCTAGTAGGCTTACAAGCTTGCACTCAGAGTTCGTACAGCCCACAAGGCCAGATGTTTAGTCTGTGACCCTTTCCGGACATTTATAAAGGGCTGGGATGAGCGGTCGTGCGTGTCCCTTTGTCCATCTGTCCCGATAGGGAGTGGAAAGTCTCAGAAGGTGTTAGGCACCTAACCTGGTGAGGAGTTGGGAGGACAGGAGTGGAGGCAAGGGAATTGCAGTGGAGAAGCTGGGGAGTACGGATCATGAAAGCAGATTAAAAATAGGAAAACCGTGGCATGAGCATCCCTCTGAGCTGTTCTTGATGTGGTCTTCTCTCCGTGGCAGGGGAGGAACAAGACGCCCTGGACACGTCCAATGAGGTCAGGTGTCTGGAGGTTGCCCAGCAGGCCAATCTCCTCTTCACCGGCCTCGTTTCGGGGGTGGTGCTGGTGTTCCCCCTGAACTCCAGACAGGATGTGATGTGCATCCCCCCTCCCGAGGCCCGGAAAGCCATCAACTGCATGGCCCTTAGTAAAGGCGAGGAGCGCCTGGCCATCGCCTATGACAGCATCGTCCTGGTGCTGGACATCAGCCCCGGGGATCCCTGTCCGGTCATCGACGGGCCAACCTACACCTTCTACACCCAGCTTCCTGAGACCATATCCAGCGTGGCCGTGCTGGCCGACTACCGCGTCATCTACGGCATGACCAACGGTGACCTCTTCCTTTACGAGTGTGCGAATTCCAAAGTGTTCCCTCTAGAGGCCCACGGGAGCCGGGTCACCTGCATGCAGGTCAGCCACAGGGAGCAGCTGGCGGTCAGCGGGTCCGAGGAAACCCTGCTGTGTCTCTGGGACCTGCAGGCTTGCAAGTGGACATTCCAGATGAACTACACGGTGCGTGGCCCCCACACAGCATGATGCGAGGTCCCGGCATTAGAGAGCTGAGGACAGGCATCCTGGGCTAAGTGCACACCAAGGACCATCGCCTGGGGTCTGGGGCAGGGTGAGGCCAGGGAGAGACACTCCCCTTGGGAGCAGAGTTTAAGGGACACCAAAAGACTCAGCCATCAAGAGAGATGCAATTTTAATGCAATGTTTACCAAAATCTAAAGAAATGCAAAAAATTCCCAAAGAACAAAATATCATTTTTTTAAAAGATTTTATTTATTTGTTTAGAGGGAGAAAGAGCAGGGAAGAGAGGCAGAGAGAGAGGGAGAAGCATACTCCCTGCTGAGCAGGGAGCCCAACAACAACGATGCTGGGTTCTTTCCCAGGACCCTGAGATCACGACCTGAGCTGAAGGCAGATGCTCAACCGACTGAACCACACAGGCGCCCCCAAAATATCATTTTAAATAAAGACAGGATCAAGTCCTGCCTGGCACACCCCTGCCTCACCCTCCTTACCCTAATCCTGACTGCCATTCTTGCGTCCAATGGTTTTGATTGCCTTGTCTGTGACAGGCCCCTTTCCAGCCATAGCCAGGGTCCATGCTGTCCCGCCTCTTAGAGCCACGTTCTCAGAGGGGACACAGTGTGAGCTCTGGGAAGACAGGATCTTCTTGTGTTTTGCTTAATGAGGTGGCCCCCACCCCTAGGAGAACTCCTGACATGTCTTCAGGGCTCCACAAATGTTTGTGGAATAAAAACAAAGCAGCAGGACACCTGGGGGAGGGGCTCAGTCGCTTAAGTGGCTGCCTTCAGCTCAGGTGGTGATCCCAGGATGATCCTAGGGTCTTGGGATCGAGCCCCACAGCCAGCTCCCTGCCCCTCTCCTCCACTTGCGTTCTCCCTCCCTCTCTCAAATAAATAAATAAAATCTTAAAAAAAAAACAAACAATAGAGCAAATACATGATGGGCTGTGGAGCGACAAGAACTTTGAGAAAAGGGCGAGGTAAACAGGGTAGAGGGGCAAGGGTTGCTATTTAGGAAGGTCAAACGAGTCTCGTAGCACCTGGCTGGCTCATTTGGAAGAGCATGCGACTCTTGATCTCGGGGTCGGGAGTTCGAGCCCCATGTTGGGTGTAGAGATTATAAATAAATAAGCTTTAAAAGAAAAAAAGGAAGAAGAAGGTGAACTAAGTCTGGTGGAAGGGCTTTCTAGGCAGAAGAACAGCAGCTATGAAAGAAGGCAGAAACAGGCAACTGACTCCTTAACTTAAGACGTGTGTCAGAGTCCACACTGCCCACCTCACGAGGAGCTGTGATAGCTGTTTGTATCAGTAGAATCAGGGGCTGTCATAAATATATCCATATATTCATATATTATATAAAAACACATATTAAAATATCATCCTAGAGTTTAATCGTCACAATGACCTCATAAGGCTGGTGTTATTATTCCAGTTTTCCAACGTTCAGCACAAAGGCTGCACTTCGGTTGCAAGATGTAAACATTATTCATAAACATAAGGAGATGATCTTGTAACTAAGAGAAGAGAGTATATAGTTTTGTCTTAAAAGGCCTTCATCCCATCTGACCTTTAATTTTATGAAACCACTATAATACGGGGCTGTCAGTAAACTTCTATTTCATTGGGATGGGAAATGTCACCACAGCAGTTAAACACACCTAGCTTTTTTGTTTTTGTTTTTGTTGTCATGTATTTGTTTATTTTTAAGCAGGCTCTGTGCCCAGCAGGGAGCCCAAGGTGGGGTTCAAACTCACGGTCATGAGTTTGACTGAGATCAAGACCTGAGCTAAGATCAAGAGTTGGAGGCTTAACTGACTGAGCCACCTGAGCACATCCTCCCCCCCATTTTTTTTTAATGAACTTAATTCTGGAATGATTTTTAGATCTACAAAGAAGTCATAAAGATAGTACAGAGGTTCCCCTCTACTTACTTCCTCCTCACCCAGCTTCCCCGATGTTATCATCTTATGTAACTCGAGCACATTTGTCAAAACCAAGAAATTACCATGGGGACTGGATTGTTAACTAAGCTGCCAACTTCACTGGGATCATACTTTTTTTTCAGTGCATTTCCTTTTCCTGGCCTAGGATCCAATCTAGGATGCATTTAGCATATAGCCTTTAACTAAAGACCATGATAGCTGAGGCTTGTGGAACTGAGGTCACTTAGGAAATTAAATCCAATCATTCCTGCTCTCCAGGGCAAACTGTCTGCAGACCTCTTAGTCCAATCCCTATGCAAATGCGTTTTGGTCCTAGAGTCTTGGTGACGGAATATACCCATTCTCCAGGGTTCCGTTGGATCCATCCCCATGGGAGGCTTGCATGCCTGGCTTCTGACACAAATGCCTTTCAGTGGGTCTCCTGGGTATCTCAGTCGTACTCCAGATCACATGGTTTTTTTTTTCTACAGAATTCTTACTGTAGGGGAGTCCAGTGTCTCTGCTTCTCCATGGATGACAAGTATGTGTATGCGGGCTTGAAGGATCGCTCCATCATCGTCTGGAGTGTGCTAGACGGTGAGTAATTTTGCTTCAGGGGCAAGACTGAGCTTAGATCTGGAGAAGGAGGCCTTGTGTTGGGCTCTGGGTGTTGCAGGGCCCTGCCCTGGCCTTCCCAAGCTGTGGGGGAGCTACCTAGAGAGAGGTGTCTGCAGGTCAAAGGGACAGGCCCCCCTGGAGCTACATCTCCTCTTCTAGACCCATGCTCTGGGTACCTGGAACCCTGAAACATTCTCCCCACCTGGGATGGTATCCTCTTCAGGGCCTTGACAGTCCTCTTCCCCAGGCTCATCCTCTCAAGGTTGGACTGTCCTCCCTAGTACGAGCATCCCTAGACTTGGGGGTTGGCCATGGGGTGATGAGCATGGAGTCTGGGTGCATGAGCTGGGTAGGTGGTCTGGATGCATATGTATCAGGCCCCTAGGAGTGAAGGACACAGCTAGGTATGGGAAGAGAAGGAGGCCAAGCTGCTCAGAGCTGGGACTGGCTCTCCCACAGCATTACATTCTATAATGGAACTGAGAAGCCTGACAATTCTCCACCCAAGCATGACCTTCCAGGTGGTTCTGGAGGTACATCCATCAGTGTAGGATGATAGAGAAAATTTCACTTAATAGTTAATTAGCTAGATTTGTAACATTTACATATTGTGCCTTATAGGATATGGGCCTCGATTCCTTCTCTTGCCCCTCTACCCTGTAAATGATAGGGGCAGCTTGCTTAAACCAACTGATTTGAAAACCCCACATTTCTGGGTCTGCTCAGTACTACCCTCAAGGCATATTAACAAGGGTGAACATTTTTTGTGTATTGGGTACTGTCACTGAGCTATTTAATTCTCTTGACAGCCGCCTCATTTTACAGAGCGAAAATTGAGGCTCTGTGAGATGGGGTGACTTGCCCAAAGTCACACAATGAGTAACAGGTACGCAGTGGTTTGCAGCTGGTCTGCCTGGTCCCCATGGTCACCCTCGTTACTCTCTTACTTAGTCTCCTATAGAGAAAGGACCCCTTATGACACTGGAAGGGGGATAGGTGCCCAAGTGAAGATGCTGACATTCAGGGACATTAAGAGATTTGTCCAAGGTCGCAAAGCAAGTGAGTGAACGAATATCAGGTAGACTTGAATACATTGTAATAAAATACAGTGCAATCAAATAGATTGTAGTCTACTACTTGATGGCAAAGATGTCTGGCAAAAAGTCACAGATGGTTCAGAAGCTGAGATCTGTGATGTAGCCTTAAAATTCCCTCATCGGCTGGTTCACAACCTCTCCTCCTCCACTAATAATATTTACCGAGCTCACTCTGGGCTAAAACCAATACTAAAGCACGTGACATCTGTGACCTTTTCAAATCTTAGATTCCCCTTTGCAGGTGGGTTTAGTTATCATCCCCATATTGCAGAGGAAGCAAGAGGGACTCCAAGAGTTTAGAATTTGTGTGTAAGCTAGTAAGGGGCATAGGAAGGATTTGACCCCATGCAGCCAACTCTCCAGTGGGTGAGATCAGATCTCTGTAGCCCCTACTTTCTCATTAGTGCCCTGCCCTCCACTCCCAAAAGGCACCCTGCTGGCTGTCCAGTTTGTCCACGCCGTGGTGAACAGGATCATCCCAACTTCCAACGGCTTCATCGCCCCCTCTAGACATGGCTATCTCATCCGCGAGCGTTTCCAGTGCCCTTCGTCGAGAACGTCACAGCAGGACCCTCTCAAGAACTTCAAGAAGGCAGTGTGGAAGGTCAAATCCAGACAGAGAGAAGAGCTGGCAGCTGGTGCCGGAGCACTCCAGGACTTGAGATCAGCAAGTGCCCAGGGAAAGGAATGCAAATCGAACAAACGCTCACAAGTCTGCCTGCTAGTGTAGAACCCCCGAAAGTCATGGGACTCCAGTGAGTTAGCCCCATTCAATCTGGTTGATGCAAAGAGTATGTATGTGCTGATGTATATCTGGACCCAAAGCCTCAGATTATATAAGTCAGACCCTGTTTCTTACCACCCTTCCATTCTTCTCTCCTTGTTGGCTGTAGTCAAAGACCAGCTACCCACAGGTTAGCAACATGACAGCCAAGGTCAGTAGAAAAGAGACCTTCCCCCTTGCCAGCAGTCTGAATCAGTGCTGGCCCTGATTCTATGGGTCCCAGTGAGCTCCTGCCCCTGTCTCTGGGAGAATGCAGTGCTGTGATGGGCCCGTCTGACCCAGTGCTCACCAGGGCTACGGATGGGGTCAGTAGCACCCACCCAGATTGCCTGAGCGTGGAAGAGGCTAAGCCTGGGAGGGAACCTAGGGTGCTGGTACAAGGCAGTAGGAGGATGGAGAGATGTGAGAATGATCAAACCACAGATGTGGACCATAGAGCTTTATAATTTATAAAGCATCAGGTGCTATTTTCTGATCTCTATCACAGCCCATAGTTCAGGGAGAGTGGGAGTGTCCACATCTGTTTTAGATGAGGAAACCGAGCCTTGGTAGGTAGCTGTGATTTGGTCAAGCCTCAGGTTCAAGAGCTCTGGGAAATGAGAGCCAGGAGACATCCTGTCCTGATCCTGTTGATCCACTTCCCTCTGATTTTAGTCTCAGAAGCATGACCATTCCATAGGCGACAAGTCCAATGTCCACAGGGGCCAGCAAGTAATCTAGGTGATTGCCATGCACCTGGGGGGAGCAGGAGAGAATAATGGAGACCCTGGACCATGTGGAGGATGTGTGTTCTGCCCTGGGTGGATATGGGCACCCCGACTCCACCTCAGAATGGCCATGGGGAAAAGTGGCAAGAGCAACCTGTTGTTGTAAGCAAAGCCGGAAACCCAGACTGTTATGCAAAATGTTCCCACTTTTAGAAGTTGGCGATTGTCTCAAATTTACATCCACAGGCACATTTAGCCTGTGTGTCTCTAGTTCAGGAGGCAACTTCATGACGCAAGCCAGCATGAAAACAAGAAACCTATTTTAGTTCTTCAATCCCTACTCCCTGGCTCCCAAACTTTGAGGATGAAGATGGTCTTTTATCTAAAGAACTGGAAGCTCTCGGAAGTGGACAGAAAAAGTCACCGACATCTCTTTGCTAAGCTTTTCGACCATCTCTACTCTCCCCAAGTTCAACAGAGGAACTGACTCTGTTTCACTGAAATGGATCTTTCTTCTTTGCCCGTAGCCTTCCAAAAGCCCCCAGTTGCTTCTAGGGCTTTCACCATAAAGATAGGAAAGTCCAAACTTCAAGGTGCTATTCCCTCTCCCCTCTGTTGGCTTTCAGACAGTTTTAGAAAAACAACCTTAGAAACAGAGGCTTTGAAGCAGGTATGACCCTACTGACTTCTTCAGTCATTTCCCAAACTAGGGTTCCCAGGGAGGCTTTGTCAGTTCTGCAGATGTTAGCATCAAATTCCATTTTGAAAAAATATTTTAAACTGTAATTTTAAAATGCATGGTCAGCTGGATGAGGCAGCGGGTTTTAGGATGCTGGACTAACTTAGGATTCTCCTGCTATCTTTGTTTAACTGAGATTTCGATGAGAGCCCTTGAGGAAAGCTACTCTTTCTCAGTGAAATGGGGGCTTTGCCCAATGCAGAAATAAAGTGGATGTTGTGACAGAGTAAGATTTCAGCCAAAACTCCGGGTTTAAAATGTGTGTGTCCATCTCAACAGCCTCAGTGAGAATCCATGGCTTGTAGTAAATACTACTTGGAACGGAGGAGAGAAATTTTACTAATAAAATGCAACTCTGAATTGTTCTGTTGGAGTTTTTTGCAGCGAGCTCTCATTTGAGAAAGAAGTTGGGTTGCTATGAATGTTCGACAAGCTCTGTACTTTAAGGAGTGACTTAGCCGGAAGTCCTCCAGCCATGGCGGGGCCAGGATGAAAGTAAGATTATCAAAATCCCCACCTTACTGTCCTACACAAAGCAGGACCGTGTCATGGAGCATCCAAACTGGGATGCTTTTGAGAGGAAAAGGTGGGACTTTAAAAGATTACTCCTGGGGCACCTGGGTGGCTCAGTGGGTTAAAGCCTCTGCCTTTGGCTTAGCTCATGATCCCAGGGTCCTGGGATTGGGCCCCACATGGGGCTCTCTGCTCAGCAGGGAGCCTGCTTCCCTCTCTCTCTCTGCCTGCCTCTCTGCCTGCTTGTGATCTCTGTCTGTCAAATAAATAAATAAAATCTTTAAAAAAAAAAAAAGATCACTCCTGAAAAAAAAAATTGGATAGTCCCAAGATGAGTGGAATATACACCCTTCCAGTTGCAGTTTATATGAGATCCCAGAGACTTTTTGAAATTGAGATATAATTAACATATAACACTGTATCAGTTTCTGGTATATGACAGTAAGATTTAATATTTGCATATATTGCAAAACAATCACCACAATAAATCTAGTTAACATCCAGCACCACACATAGTTACACTTTTTTTTCCTGTGATGACAACTTTTTTTAAGATTTTAAGATTTTTTATTTTTTTAAAGATTTATTGATTTAGGTAATCACTACACCCAACATGGGGCTCAAACTCGTGACCCGGAGATCAAGAGTCACATGCTTCACCCACTGAGCCAGCCAGCTGCCCCTTGTGATGAGAACTTTTAAGATCTATTCTTCGTGACTTTAGAATATACCTTACGGTATTACTAACCACACTCACTGTGCTGGACATGACATCTCCAGAACTTACTTGTCTTGTAACTGGATTTCTCTTATAACTTTTGACCACCTTCACCCATTTTTCCCACCATCCCTATTCCCCTGCCTCTGGTAAACCCTCCCCCACCATCTGTTTTCTGTATCTTTAAGTTTGGGGTCTATTTCTAAAATTTTAAGTTTAAATTTATTTTTTAAATTTTACTTTATTTTAAAAGTCTAAGGACTTTTTACTTACTCATTGATCCCAACGTGAAAATGTTCAAACCTACCACCAAGTTGCAATGAGGACAATGAACACGTGCATTTGCTCACCATCAAGACTGAACAATTGCCTGATCACTGTCAATCTTCCGCTAAAACATTTCAAAGTAAGACCCAGGACTGGATGAGAATACTGAGGCACTCATCTCAGGCACAAAGCTTTTTTTTTCTTTTGCGTGAAAGAGAGAGAGTGCCCACGAGAGCTGGGGGGAGGGACAGAGGGAGAAAGAGAAAATACCAAGCAGGCTCTATACTCCACTCGGAGCCCAACACATGTCTCGATCCCAAGAGCCTGAGATCATGACCTGAGCTGAAATCAAGAGTCAGACGCCTAACCAAATGAGCCACCCACGTGCCCCTCAGGCACAGGCTTTAAGGGTGTAGCAATCAAAGTAAGTAATATTTTATTACTATTATAAAAAAAACTCAAAATGGACCAAAAAATGCATACTGAACAAAAGATCAACATTTTAAATTACAGATGGGATCTGACCATGCACTTGAGTGAACTGGCCTCACTTGCCTCATCCTCATTTTGACTCTAGTGATGTCAAGACTCCTCATCGCCAAAATACATCAGGAGACGGCTTTTCGGGAATAAAGTTATTCTCGAACGTAACCGCACACCTGTGAAAACAAACAGTTATTACTTCATATTTAATATCTTTCAGTAGGCATCCCTAATTTTCCTGCTTAGCCCTAAACATCTTTTATAGCTATTTTTTTTATAGCTATTTTTTTTTAAACTAGGATCCGATCAAGATTTGTTCATGTGTGGCACATGGTTGTTTTGTCTTTTAGTTGCTTACATTCTAGAGCAGGCTTGCCACCTGCTTTTGTAAATAAAGTTTTATTGGAACATGGCCACACCCATTCATTTACATACAGCCTAGGGCAGCTTTCTTTAGTGACAGGGAATGTAAGGTTCCAAAAGCCAATCCGGCCCTTTACAGGAAAATGTGATGATCGGATCTTAAGGCTTGATTAGATTCAAGGTAAACCTTTTTTGTTTTTTAAGATTTTAGTTATTTATTTGACAGACAGAGATCACAGCAGGTGGGGGATGGGGGGGAGTAGACTCCCTGCTGAGCAGAGAGCCTGATGCGGGGTCAATCCCAGGATCCTGAGATCATGACCTGAGCCAAAGGCAGAGGCTTAACCCACTGAGCCACCCAGGTGCCCCAAGGTAAAATGTTTTTTTAACAGATTTTTTTTTTAAAGAAAGATAAGGCAGGAGGAAGACTTTTTTTTTTTTTTTAAAGATTTTTGTTATTTATTTGTCAGAGAGAGAGAAAGCAGGAGCACAAGCAGGGAGAGCAGCCAAGAGAGAAGCAGGCTCCCTGCTGAGCAAGGAGCCCCATGTGATGCGGGGCTCAATCCAGGACCCTAGGATCACGACCTGAGCCAAAAGCAGATGCTTAGCCAAGTCATCCAGGAGTCCCAACAGATTTTTTTTAAGACTTTATTTATCTACAGGGGGTGGGGGGGAAGAGAGCGTGCATGCATACATGCACACACAAATGTGGGGATAGACAAGCAGACTCCCAGCTGAGCAAGGAGCCCCATGGTGGGGGGGCTCCATCCCAGGACCCCAAGATCATGACCTGAGCCAAAGGCAGACACTTAATGGACTGAGACACCCAGGTGCCCCTAACAGACTTTTTAAAGCAGTTTTAGCTTCACAACAAAATTGAGTGAAAGGCACAGAGATTTCCTATATACCCCATGCTCCAACATATGCACAGCTCCCCTTTACTATCAAGTGGTACCTTAGTTACACTTGATAAACCTACATTGATACATCTGTTAAAAAAGAAACAGCTGGGGGTACCTGGATGGCTCAGTGGGTTAAGCCTCTGCCTTCGGCTCAGGTTATGATCTCAGGGTTCTGGGATCGAGCCCCACATGATCTCAGGGTCCTGGGATCGAGCTCCGCATCGGGCTCTCTGCTCAGCAGGGAGCCTGCTTCCCCTCTCTCTCTGCCTGCTGCTCTGCCTACTTGTGATCTCTCTCTCTGCGTCAAATAAATAAATAAAATCTTAAAAAAAAAAAAAAGAAAAAGAATCAGCTGGCCTAGAATAGTCACTTGTGCTAAGCTCCACATCAGCAAATCAACACTTAATACCTAATTTAATAGCTCTTCCCAGGACTGGAATCTTAACCAGTCCATCTGGAATTTCCTGGTCAGCCCTAGTGAGGTAATCCACCTGATGGAGCCCCTCCAGCCCCCAAAGAAAGATAAGATCATCTGTTTTTTCTTGTCCCGTTCTGTCTATAAAATCTTTCCATTTTTTACTGCTCCTTGGCGCTCATCTCTGTTTGCTAGACGGGATACAGCCCAACTCGTGAATCACTGAATGAAGTCAACTCGATCTTTAAATTTACTCGGTTGAAATTTGTTTTTTAACACATCATAATCACAAGGTAAACATTTTTGGCAAGACGACTTCAGAAAGGATTAGGTAGACATTTTTATAAAACAAAGTACCGCTCACTTAGCAGCCGCAAATGATAACTCACAGTTTCTGTGGGTTGCAAGTCCAGGCTCACTGTGGCTGGGATTTTTGCTCAGGATCTCACCAGCCGGGCTGGGATCTCGCTGAGAGGCTCACAGCCTTCCTCCATGCTCATTTAGGTTGTTGGCAGCCCTGAGCTCCTCGTTGCTGCAAGACTGTGGACCTCAGCTCCTAAAGGCTGCCCCTGTCCACAGGCATGCACAATGTAGCTGCTTCCTCATTTAAGGCCAGCAGGATCGCACCTATCTGCTGTTTCGAGGCTCTGACCTCCAGATTGTTTTTCAAAGGATGTTCCTGATTAGGTCAGGCCCACCCAAAAGAATCTCCTTTCTGGCGAACTCAAAATCAACCCAAGAGGACCTTAAGCCCACTTGCAAAATCCCTTCACCTTTGCCGTGTGGTGTGACTTAGTTGCAAAAGTGAAATCCATTATACTCACAGGTCCTCTCCCCACTCTAGGAGGGCAGGGTAGGAAGGGTACACATACCAGAGGTGAGAATCTCGGGGCCTGCTTTAGAATTCTGCCACAACACGTGATTCTGGACTTTAGAGATTTTGGTCATGAAGTTTGCCATCTGTAAAGACTCAGATTAGTTCAAAGTAGGATCCTTTGATCTTGTCTTTTTAACCTTGCCAGAACACTATCCAAAGAAAGACCTACCTATGAATCTTACCATAGTGTTATTAAGCTTGTGAAATGGTGGGAAATGTGTGTCGGTCCATCTAAACTGCCAGCTTTAGGGGTGCCTGGGTGGCTCAATTGTTAAGGGTCTGCCTTGGGCTCAGGTCATGATCTTGGGGTCCTGGGATCGAGCCCCTCATCAGGCTCCTGCTCAGCGGGAAGACTGCTTCTCCCTCTCCCACTCCCCTTGCTTGGGTTCCCTCTCTCCCTGTGTCTCTCTCTGTCAAATAAACAGACAAACAAACAAATCTTTAAACTGTCAACTTTAAGGTTAATTTCGTCCGTGTAGATGAAAACAGTAAAGGAAGGACGCCTGGGTGGCTCAGTTGGTTGGATGGCTGCCTTCGGCTCAGCGTCCTGGGATCGAGTCCCACATCGGGCTCCTTGCTCGGCAGGAAGCCTGCTTCTCCCTCTGCCTCTGCCTGCCACTCTGTCTGCCTGTGCTCGCTCGCCCTCCCTCTCTCTCTGACAAATAAATAAATTTAAAAAAAAAAGAGAGAACAGTAAAGGAAAAAAAAAAACTCAGCATTTTTAATGCTTTATAAAAATAAGGGTGAAAGTTTTTTGTACTACTCTCCACATGTTGAATACACACACAGGCACGCACATGTGCACACACACCCAAGGTAGAACAGCCTTGTGGTTTCCTGTTCTCCAAATGAATGAGGGCTTCCTCAGACCACATGAGATCTGTAAAAAGAATGGAAAACTACAAGTGATCCTTGAAATGCGAACAGACTCATACTCCTTGCTGGCGGGAAGGCACAGAGTGAAGACCCCACGGTGTGTCAAAAGCCCACACGTGCAGTTGGCTCTCTGGGACAGTGACTAACAGATTGCCCAGAGGCGCTGGTGTGAGAGTGACAGTCCAGACATCTGGTGGCCTGGAGGGGTTCAGGCCGCCTTAGCTGATGTTCATACAGGAATGCGATGAAACTGAGCTGAATCCCTTTCTGGGCTGGGAGCCACGAATCCTTGAGGCTTTCTTCCTCCTCACCCCCCACATCTACCCAGCACCACATTCTCTCTGCTTTACCTTCTGATTATTGCTCCCTTCCTCCCCCTTCTCTCCACCTCCACTGCCCGCCTCCTGGTCTCAGCCACCATCAGTCCTTCTAAATGATGAAACAGCCTCCCCGCACCCTCCCTGGCCACCCTCCAATCGCTTCCCGGCAGAGTAGCCGGAGCATTTGCTTCCAAACTCAAAGCTGCTCAAACAGCACCTCGGAGAAAACCCACACGCAGTTTCTACCGGTGCTAAATGCCAAAACCAAAATTTTTAACTCAGCCCATAAGGATGAGTGGTCTGCCTCTTCTGGCCTCCGCACCCTTACCCTGCACCTCTCCATCCCCACCGCCAGCCTTGGACTCTTCTGCCATCCCACAACTCTGGTGTCTCTGTCTTGCTCTTTCTAAGTTCAATCACACCACCTTGCTTCCCTTCGCAGGGCCCTTGTACAGCTGTTCCTTCTGACTTACTTTCTAACTTTCTTTCTTTTTAAAGATTTTATTCATTTATTTGAGAGAGAGAGAGCTTGAAGGGGGAGGGGCAGAGGGAGAAGCAGGCTCCCCGCTGAGCAAGGAGCCCAATGTGGGACTCATCCCAGGATCCGGGATCATGACCTGAGCTGAAGGTAGACGCTTAACTGACTGAGCCACCCAGGCACCCAAGCTCCTTCTGACTTTCATGGTGAATGCCTACACAACCCTCAGAACTCACCTAGAATGCCACCTCCTCCGGGAAGCCTTCCTCATCCCCTGCTAGACCAGGTTAAATCCCTGGAGGTGGCAGGTAGCATTTTCCAAAAATGGTCATGGCAATATTTCCTGTCCCCTATGCTCTTCCAGAACCTGGCCATTCCTCAGGTTCTAGAGTCTGTTTGCCCTCCTTTTGAACTTGGGAGGGACTTTTTTTTTTTTTTAAGATTATTTATTTGGGGACGCCTGGGTGGCTCAGTTGGTTGGACGACTGCCTTGGGCTCAGGTCATGATCCCAGCGTCCTGGGATTGAGTCCCACATCGGGCTCCTTGCTCAGCGGGGAGCCTGCTTCTCCCTCTGCCTCTGCCTGCCACTCTGTCTGCCTGTGCTCGCTCTCTCGCTTTAATAAATAAATTAAAAAAAAAAAAACAGATGACCTTTAAAAAAAAAAAAGATTTATTTATTTGAGGGGCGCCTGGGTGGCTCAGTGGGTTAAGCCTCTGCCTTCAGCTCAGGTCATGATCCCGGGGTCCTGGAATCAAGCCCACATTGGGCCCTCTGCTCAGCAGGAAACCTGCTTCCCTCTCTCTCTCTGCCTGCCTCTCTGCCCACTTGTGATTTCTGTCTGTCAAATAAACAAAATCTTTTTTTAAAAAAGATTTATTTATTTGAGAGAGAGAGAGAGCACAAGCAGGAGGTACAAGGAGAGGGAAAGAGGATCTCACTTAAACTGAGTGCTGAGTGTGGAGCCCAATGTGAGGCATAATCTCACAACCCTGAGTTCGCGACCTGAGTAAAAACCAAGAATAGACTACTTTTTAAAATATTTTATTTATTTATTTGACAGAGAGAGAAATCACAAGTAGGCAGAGAGGCAGGCAGAGAGAGAGAAGAAAGCAGGCTCCCTGCTGAGCAGAGAGCCCAATACAGGACTCGAACCCAGGACCCTGAGATCAAGACCTGAGCCAAAGGCAGAGTCTTAACCCACTGAGCCACCCAGGCGCCCCAAAACCAAGAATAGACTTAACTGACTGAGCTACCCAGATGCCCTGAATTTGGGAGGAACTTTGTAACAGCCACTATGGAAAGACTACCATGGAAATGTGACTTCTGAGGCTGGATCAGGACAATGACCCAGGTTCTCTCAGGACCATCATTCTTAGAACTCAGCTGCCACGATGCTCAGGCTGAAAAGGGAAAGGAAGGGACTTCAGGTAGGGAAAGACTAAGGTTTCCAGTTAGGTTCTGAGGGTATTTCAGGTATCCAGACACTGGGACAGAACAAAAATAGAGATAGGGAAGAAAAACCAGAACCCTTATCCCAACTGCTAGGGGTAACATGTTTTTCTAGTAATTACACTGTAACCACAGAAAATAGAAATTAACCAGAAAAAATGCTCAGGCCTCAAAGGAGAAGTTAACTATGAAGATTAACCAGACCTAGCAAAATAGATCTATAGATCCCAGATGTCATAAGAAACAAAGACTCTCATACAACGTATAAGTGTCATGTCTGGTTCCAGACCCACTGACCTAACCACTGGCAAGTTTCCTGGTCGAGTCCTAATAAAAGGCCAGAGATGAAAAGCCCTCACTGGCAACCCTATCGGGACCCCTCTCGCTCTTGAGAGCTTTTTCTGTATCTTTGCTTAATAAAACTCGATTGCTTTGCTCACCCTCCTTTGTCAGCGAGACTCATTCTTCGACTCCGTGAGACAAGAACCTTACTCTCCTGCTTCAAGGCTGCATGTGGTGCCTGCAGGGAGGTGTTCCTGGGAACAACCATGGTGTGGGTTTCAATCTACAACCAGCAGCAACTGACAAGATGTGTGAGGGAGCAAACCCTCAGAAGATTCCAGCCCCAGCCTTCCAACTACCCAGCGACCAGAGCCATGAGCTTTCCCTGCCCAGCTGCCCAAATTGCAGATTGCAGGGCAAATAAATGTTGTCGTTTCAATCCTCTAAATCTTGGGGTGGTTTGGTACTCAGCCACAGTAACTGGAACAAAGTTAAGTGTTAATACATCTTTTCTTTGAAGGATCTGTTACAGTTCAAACTGCATTTTGTGTGTGTGACTATTTGATCCCCATCTTTCTGAAAACACTGAGACTTCTATGAGGGCAAAAGTCTTGCCTGTTTTGTTCACCATTCCAATCCTGCCACGGAGACTGGCAAGCGATGCACTCCCTGCCAAGGTATTCTTAGCTTTCCCGCGCTTCCTCACATATAAAAAGAAATGCCATTTGGTTATTGTGTGAAAGTTCATTCATCTGATAAATGTTCACGGTTGTGGCTCTATATCAGGAATCTGTGTTAGAGTTGAAGCACAAAAAGGAGGTGATGGGGGTGGGGCGCCTGGGTGGCTCAGTCATTGGGCATCTGCCTTCGGCTCTGGTCCTGATCCCAGGGTGCTGGGATCCAGTCCCGCATTGGGGCTCCCTGCTCACTGGGAGGCTTGCTTCTTCCTCTCACACTCCTCCTGCTTATGTTCCCTCTCTCACTGTGTCTCTCTGTCAAATAAATAAATAAAACCTTAAAAAAAAAAAAAAGAAGAAGAAAGTGATGTACTGGGGATGGTGGCAAGGGTGGGGGGAGTAAATTAAGTTTTGCTTTGAAGAATGCATAGGGCAGGGCTTCTGACAAGGGAAATGGTGTGTGCTGACCCATGAGGCCAGGGAGCAGCCAGGCTGGGCAAGCAGAGAGGGTAGGTGGAAAATTCCACAAGAAAAGGTTTGTAAGGGCCAGGTTCTTGCTGATGTGGGAAACATGTTAGGGTTCAAGAAAGAATTCTTTTTTTTTTTTTTTTTTTAAGATTTTATTTATTTATTTATTTATTTGACAGAGCGAGAGAGGGAACACAAGGGAGCCTGCTTCTCCCTCTCCCAAGAAATAATTCTTGAGACAGCTTTGGTGCAAAACAGGTGAGTTTATTAAAGCATGGGGCGGGACCCAGGGGCAGAAAGAGCTGCCCTCCGGGCCAGGAGGAGTGGCTGATTATATACTTCCAGGTTGGGAGGGGGTTAGGGATAGCATAAGTCTCTAAGGAATTTTTGGAAGCAAGTTTTCCAGTACCTTGAGGGGCTGGCTATTGCTGGGAAAGCCATTTATTATATCTAATAGAATCTGAGTCAGGAGACCCTTCGGATGTATATTGATGGGTCATATGCTTGGGATGATTGCCAACATGTATCTTGGGGGGTAAAGATAAAGGAAGTTTCCAAAGGAAGTTTTATATATTAAAGTAGACTTACAGGATCCTGGGGATCAGGCTAAGATTGCTTTTTGCCCTTAACAAAGTAATAACATTGAGTCAGTTGAGTCCCTAGAGGAAGGTCACTCTGCCTGTTTCAAGGACTTGTCAATGGGCTGTATTAGAGAAATTTAGTAATTTTTCTTCTTAAGAGCCTCCTGAACTGGTCCACTGGGGAAATGATGTGATCAGGGCTAGGGAAGTGAAGAGAGGAGAAGGGAATTAAGTCTAGAGCCAGTTAGCAAAAAGTGCACTTGGCAAGGCCCTCTGTAGTGCTGTGTGCCCCTGGCCCGTTGTCAGATCAACCCTATAAACCAGAGATTCACAAATATTTTTCAGTAAATATATCAGGATCTGCACATCTTAGGATCTGTCACAGCTACTCACCTTGCTCTCATAGTGCAAAAGTAGCCACAGATGATAGGTACACAAGTGGGTGCGTCTGTGTTCCAGTATTATTTTACAGACACCAAAATTTGAATTTCAGAGATTTCAAGTGTCACGAAATAGTCATCTCTTTTGAAATTTTTCTATAAAAAATGTGAAGACCGTTATGAGTTCGCTAGTGGAGCTGGGCAAAAGCAAAGGGCAGGTCTCGGTTTGCTCAGTTGCACTATATAAGGAATTGGTTGGCATTTCAATTTGGGGAGTTTAAGATCCCAGAGCAAGTCCTTCAAGGAGCCACGCCCCTCATGACATCACCAAGCCCCGCCCCCTGAGGGCGGAGCCTGCGCGTGCGCGGCCAGCCCTCGAGCGGGGGCGGGGCGGGCCGCAGCTCCGACTTCCAACATGGCGCACGCTGGCGGCGGCGGCGGCGGCGGCGGTGGCGGCGGTGGCCCCGCGGGCCGGGGGTTGAGCGGCGCCCGCTGGGGTCGCTCGGGCTCCGCGGGCCACGAGAAACTGCCGGTGCACGTGAGTGCTGCCCCCACCCTCCCTCGAGAACCCTGTCGTCTGGCCCCCGGGCCGATGCCCCTCGCCCGGGCCCCGCCCGGCCCCGCCTCGGCCTCCACTCCGCACAGCCCCGGACCCCAGACCCCTGACCCCTTCCCTCAGCTCCTCGGAGGCTCGGCCCGTCCCCCTCCGCGCCAGGGACCCTTGTCCTCCTTCCCCTCCTCCGCGGACCGCCGCCCACCGGGACCCTCCCCTTCCCCGCAGGTGGAGGACGCCCTCACCTACCTGGACCAGGTGAAGATCCGCTTCGGCAGCGACCCTGCCACCTACAACGGCTTTCTGGAGATCATGAAGGAGTTCAAAAGCCAGAGGTACCCGCGGGACCCCGCCTCACCCCCGGGGGGCCGCCCTGGGCCGCAATCCGGCTGAGCGGAGTGGGAACCCCCCATCCCAGCTGCTTCTCCGCCCCATTCGGGTGACCTTGCGCAGGTCGTGGAACCTCTCAGAGCCTCAGTTCTTCCTGAAAAACGGGAGTGGAGAGTACCCCCCTGTGGAGCTGTTGTGGGGATTCCTGGAAGGAGAGCAGGGATGGGGTGAGGAGAGAGCAAGAGAGAAGTCCGCAAACGAGAGAGTCTAGTTCTGTCTTTACTCAAAATGATTTTTAAAGGAATTTTGTTCACCAAGAATCTTTTAAAATTAATTTTAATTCTTTTCAGCACTACGTCAGAATGTTATTTGTCTTGAGAATTGAGTGTTTTGGCGCTCTCTCCCCCTTAAATCTTGTCAGCAAGGAGAGTGCCTCACCCAGTGGCACCCTAGTGCCCGGCCTATTGGACAGTAATGCGCATAAAATCCTCTGTAAGGGGCCTGGCCCATAGAAGGGGTTTAAAACACATTGGCTGATTTTGTAGATACACAGTCAGGACGGTTAGAACTAGGTGGGGGACCTGGAGATCATGCCCTCCTCTGACAGGAGGCTCACTTAGGCTTAGTTAGAGTGGGCCAGCTGCTTGCCCAGACCAGTCTTAGGGGCAGTCAGGACTAGAACATGGGCACTCTGACTCTTAGATTCTCAGTGGTCACATCCCCAACCAGGCTGCTTGCCCCCCTCTGAGGAAACGTGGCAGGGCTGGCCTGGTTTCCTTCCAGGAGAGACAAGCTAAAGCCTTGAGAGGGGTTCCCCCCTACAGCATAAGGGAGACCACTGGCATTGTTGTGCAACCCCTGCTTGCAGGGCCTTTGGTATTTATGCCTTGCTGTCACTTGCCAGGATCAACGCTTGTGTCATAGTTCATCACCTTGCTTAGACGGCCTCCTGCCACTACTTGGAGTCCCGGACTTTCCCTTGGTCTCCTGACGTTTTCAGAACTGAGTGTGTGTGTGCTTGGAGTGTTTGGGGGAGATGTGCCATGCAAGTGTCCTGTGGAGCCTGAGCCTGGCAGCTGTGGAAGTAGATGACACATTGGCTGAATCACACTGGTCACGTTGCAGAGTGCTTTGTTGTCCTTCAAGAAGCTCATTAGGTGGCACGAGTTGGGAGTAGATTTGGCTTTCCATGTGCTCCCCAGGACACTTCTGCCCATTCTCCCTCTTTTTTCTTCCAGCATCGATACGCCTGGAGTCATCCGACGCGTGTCACAGCTCTTCCACGAACACCCTGACCTCATTGTTGGATTCAACGCTTTCCTTCCCCTCGGGTACAGAATAGACATTCCCAAGAACGGCAAGTTAAACATACAGTCGCCTCTGTCTAGCCAGGTATGCCGCTCTGGTGGTCTGAGGGATGTGGTCCTGACACTTCACGCCCTGGTACTTAGGTACCTAGCTCAGGCAGCCCGTCATGTGTCTTATTGCTGGAAAGGCACCAAAGATCCAATCTTTGTCTAGAGACAGTGCTTGCTTCTAATGCAGGTCAAAATAGATCAGAGTCCCTACCCAGCCGCCTGTTTACCCCACACCAATCCCTTTGGAGGATTCAGATCAAGAGTGGGTGTGGTTGTGTCTGGGGGGGCATTGTCCTAACAGTTCTATGTCCTGTCAAAATAACCACCCACCGTTACCAAGCTCTTACCCTGATGCTCTCCCTGTGAGTGTGCCAGGCAAGCCGCACTCGGACTCGGGCGTGGGGTCTCTCTGATCATCCCAGGTTCCAGCCACACAATAAAGCAGTTGAGACGCATGTGAGAATAGCTGTTTTGTCGTTGCTGGGCCGCATTTCATGCCAGCAGGGTCCTTGGCTCAGCTTTGGCTTGTGGCTTTGGTTCCTTCTGTCTCAGGTGGCGGCTTGCTGCTTCCTCTGTCCCTGCAGTCCCTTCTTGCCCAAGCCCACCAGACCCCCTGAGAAAACAGAAGTCTGTGTGAGCTTTACTCTTACAAAGTAGCCACTGCCTTTCCTCCCCCTTGGCCCTGTTGCCGTAATGCTGTTGGGGGTGGGGCAGCTATCCAGTGCTCTGGAGATGTGTACAGCATCCCTGACTCCACCCACAAGGCCCTGGCCCCGCGATGACAGCCGGATGCATCCCCAGACATTGCCAGATGACTCCTGGGAACCACATCGCCCCCATGGAGAGCCCCTGGTCTCCGTGAACCAGCTCTTTCAGCCTCTTCTGTCTCTGCTCCAGGGCTTTGGGTTTTAGCGGGGAATATTAAAAAAGCCTACCCCAGGAAGCGTTCTGTCCATTTGGCCTCTGATGAAGGAGATAGCAGTTCCCTATCAATGCAGGAGTCAAATTTGGAAGAAGAATGGCCAGAGGCAGTGTGACTGTGACCGCCCCCTCTCTGAGAGGGACCCGCATGTAAATTCTGCCTTCTCTATGCAAGGCAAGCTCCGCCACCAGCATGTTGCCTCATTAAAGCCAAGGAGAGCATCTCTGTTTTGAAAAGGAAATCAGAAGCGCGTGGCTGCTGACCTCCCAAGAGCTGCTTCCATTTCACATTTACAAGTGGAGCGCCACGATCCAGATGTAGGGCTCGTTGCTCCAGAAGATCAGCAGCCTTAGCGGGGTTCACCTGTGGACCGTGGCGGCTGGGAAGAAGAGCAGGCTCCTTGGCAGCGGTGCGCAGTCTGTACACGGGTGGGTTGTGACCATCGCTGCCTAAGAAAGAGCCGAGGTCGGAGACCTCACATGTGGAAATTGCCTTGCTCGGTCCCCAGCTATTGGAGTAACTCAGCTTGCGGGGCTGTATCGCCACGCAAACTGCTCCGAGGTCTCGTTTGCAGGCGACCCTTCCGGTCAGCAGCCACAAGGCCCCTGCTGTCGTGCTCACTCCGTGGAGACGTGCTACGGACACAGCGAGACGGGACCAGCCCTGTCTCCCCCTGACTTCACCACACAGACATGTGTTCTTGCCAAAGCCCCGAAGCCACGATGTCTAGGGCCCCTGTTTCCTGCTGCCCACTCCATTTCTGTCCACATCAGTTGACCTGCTGGTTTTCCTGCCCTGCTTTCAGCACTCCTTCCTGTCAGGCATATACGAGATGGCCTGGAGTCCTTGGAGAGGCCACAGTAGCCCGAGAACTTCTCAGGGCTTCCTACGTGCCACGTCCCAGTGACTTTTGTTTTGCTTTGTTTTACTGGTTTTTCTAGATTCTGTGTTTCGATGTACACCTTCAATGTTTTTTTTTTTTTTTTTTTTCATTTCTCATGTCCTCGTGAGTCCTATCAACTCCAGGCAGGGAGGGAGTAGCTCTGAGGTATAGAGGAAGGGAAGTCAGGGGAGTCCCCAGCTGTGGGGAGCCCTTGGTGCAGGTTTCTCAGCATTGGCCCTGTTGTCCTTGGGACCACCAGATTGTTCTTTTCTGGAGCAGGCTGTCCTGTGCCCCGTATGGGGCTGAGTGGGTTTGCGCATACCCCGGCCTCTGCCCTCCACCGTGTGTCAACCTAGAAGTGTCTCCACACATCACTAAGTGCCCACTGCGGGATAGAATCAGCCTCACTGAGAACACAAGTCTAAGAGGAAGACGGACAGACATGTGCCATGATGTGGGGCGTGTGCCCCCAGGAAGGCCAGGGCAGCATGGTGGGAAGAATGTTCCCTTGCTGGGGCTACAGCCTGCTGAGTCAGCATCCTCTTGGAGCTGGTCAGCAGGCCTCAGTTGTAACGTCACTCCCCAGAGACCCCTCTGCTCCCACCCCCGGTCGTTCTCGTGTCACCCAGTTTTGTATATTGTAACATGGCAAAGCTAGGGTTTGGAATTCAAAATCTGCTGTGTCTTGATCTGGTTTGCCAGTCAGACTGAGTCCAGATCAGGCAGGACCCTTGTCTGGCTGCTCCACAATCGGGTCCCTCTTCCGGGGCGGTGCGGGGCAAGTGTTGGAGGAGCAAGACACAGCGTGTCGGTGGGAAGGTGATGACTGTCAGCTCCGGGGTTCCGTTCGGAGCCACCCCTGCCTCCTGGGAGCCAGCCCCCTCAGGGTCGGCTGCAGCAGCAGCCAGCTTGAGCACAGGTAAAGGTTAAACCCTTAGTTCGTCCGATAAGTGACCCCTTTACATTCAGAGGCTGGCCTGCCATGGGGAGGGTCATCTGGAAGTTCAGTGAGTCCCTGTTGGGTTGCCTCTTGTATTTGTGTCTCAGTTCCTCATGGAGCAGGTGTCAACCACCTCTTCTGCTTCAGGCCGGGGTTTATCCAGAGTCCCTGCTCTTGAGCATGCGCACATCAAAGCAGGGACCCTCAAGATACAGGTAGACATGGGGCGCCTGGGTGGCTCAGTGGGTCAAAGCCTCTGCCTTCGGCTCAGGTCGTGATCCCAGGGTCCTGGGATCAAGCCCCACATTGGGCTCTCCACTCAGCAGGGAGCCTGCTTCCTCCTCTCTCTCTCTCTGCCTGCCTCTCTGCCTACTTGTGATCTCTGTCTGTCAAAAAAAAAAAAAAAAAAAGATGCAGGTAGACAGATGGGAAATACATGAGGGACTTTAGTGAGTGAAGCGGGGGCAGGGCTTGAGCGGCTGAGGGCAGAGGCCACGGGAGAGATCGGAACCCTGCCTGTGTCTTGGGGCAGGGGTTTCCCAGGCCGGGTCTGAAGGCCTGAGGTGATGAGTGAGTGCTTGAGAAACAGCCAGGGAGCCTTCGAGGTTGGGGGTGGGTACAGGGGTGAGTGTGGGGGAGAGAGTCAGGAGCAAGGGGAGCCCGTGGAGAGTTCCAGAAAGGCCACTCTGGCTGGGGTGCCAGAAGTGGACTGGGGGGCAAGAGAGGATCTGGGGGCCGGGGAGGGGTCCCCGGTGATCCAGGCAGTGGGCAGTGTTGTGGCCCCGGGGACGGGGAGTCCGTGAGAGTGGGAAGTGCAGGGAGATTCCAGGATGCCTCAGCCTCTGGGTGAAGGTGGCAGCACCTGCTGGGGTGAGGGAAGCCTGGGAGGAGTGGGGGCGTCAGGGAAGCTGCTCTGCGTTTGGAATGTGCTGTTTGATGAGGTGTCTCGCACGCATCCAGGTGGGGCTGCGGCCACTCAGACAGAGGCTGGTCTGTGCAGGGCTGCTCCCTGGTGTCTAATAGGACTATACCAGACCATGCCTGAATGAAGCCATTCCGGGCAGGCACAGATGAGAAAAATCTGGATTGTTCTGGAAGGTTTAGAGCAGGGTTTGGCCCAGGAGCCAAAGCCAGCTTATATTTGTATGGAGAGTGGTTTTTACATATTCCAGAGATTATATTAAAAATGTTTTTAAATTGTGACAAGATTCACGGTAACATAAATTCATTTTTTTGTAACTGAAGTATACAGTTCCGGTGGGTTTGCGCATACTTAAGTTATCTTACAACCATCCCCCCCTCAATCCCAGAACAATTTTATCACCCCGGAAAGAAACTGTATCTCACAGTTCTCCTCTCCCACCAGCCCCTGGCAACCACTAATCCACTTTGTCGCTGCAGATTTGCCTGTTCTGGACATTTCGTTTCAGTGGAATCGTATGTAACTTCTTGTGTCTGGGTTCCTCCACTCAGCGTCATGGTGTTGAGGTTCACCCTCACTGTAGCCTGTGTCCGAGCTACGTTCCTTTCTGTAGTTGAAGAATTTTCCATCGTAGTGATGCTGCACGTGTGTTTATCCATTCCCGGTAGCCCTTTAAATCGTTTGCACGGCTGTTTGCGATTCTTGGGTCCATACCTGAAAGCGGAGTTGCCGGGTCACGTGGTAACTATGTTTAACTTACAGAGGAACCGCCAGGCTGCTGGCTAGAGCAGCTTCCCCATTACCGTCGGGCCCTCATTGCCAAGCCCTGGCCGTGCGGAGGCTTCTCCATCTTGTCCCCGCGCCTCGGTCCAGGGCGTGGGAAAGGGGTACACGGAGCTTGAAAATGCCCCCCGAGGAGTGGTGGGGAGCTCCAACGAGCTTGCAGCCTCCTCTGAAGCAAATCTCTGCCCCAAGGCTGCTCCCTCTCCCACCTCCCCCTGGCTCCTTCTAGCTCCTTCTGCTGCCAGGCCAGCACACCTGGAAGGAATGTGGTACTCAGCAAGACAGTCCCCAGAGGGCCTTAGGATGTATCCCACTGCCAGGAAGAGGTGGTGTTTAGAGTTGTAGCTGCTGTGGGTCTTTTGCATCTTTGCTTGTCTTGCCTCGGACTTTTCTAGAACTGTCTCTGCACCCACAGTTCAGGCTGAATTGTGTCCTCTCCCCAACCACCGCCCCCAGTCCCAATTCATATGTTGAAGTCCTAACCCTCAGTACTCAGAATGTGATTGTTTTTGGAGACCTTCACAGAGGTCATTAAGGTAAAATGAGCCCCTTAGGGTGTCCCCTGATCCAGTCTGACTGGTGTCCTTATAAGAAGAGGACATTTGGACACATGGACCGACCCTCCAACAGAGGGACCACCATGTGAGGACACAGAAGATGGCTGCCCACAAGCCACCTCTGCTGAACCTTGGTCTTGGACTTCAGCCTCCAGGACTGTGAGGAAATACATTTCTGTTGTGTAAGCTGCCCAGTCTGTGGTGTTTCCTTAGGGCAGCCCGAGCACAGTAGTACATACCCACCCCGATGAGAGCGAGTGTGCCCAGCGAGTGCGTCTGTCCTGATGAGGGCCCTGCAGCTTTGTGCCCGCCGTTCCCCATCCTGCTGGAGCCTTCGGGTCCAAACTTGGTGCCCCGCGCCTGCCAAGCACGGATGGAAGCACCAGGCTGTTTGTTCCTTCATCCGCGCGTCTGATTATTCCCAGCAGTGGCTGGGGCCCACTCTGTACCAAATACTGTTCTGGACACTTGGGCTATGGCAGCGAACAGTGTGGATATTTGCTGTCTGGTCAGGGGTAGACAGACGAAAACAAATAAAATATGTGTGCGTGAGGTGACACGTGCCACAGAGGAAGATGGAGCAAGAAAGGTGCTCGGGGTGCTGGGAGATGGAGGCCATTTTGGTTTGGCGCAGATCGTTCTGGAAGACTTGCTGAGAAGGTGCCCTCTAACAGACCCCTGGAGCTGCGCTGGAGGGCCCCTGGCCTGCTCCAGAACCAGCCCCTGTGTGCGTTGGACCTGCGGGATACTGGGGGGGGGGGGGGGAAGGGCACCCCTGACAGCCCAGTTGTGGTTTGCAGGGAGTCATTAGAACCACACATGAAGTTTCAGTTTAGAAACAACCCCTCCTTCAGGGGGGTGGGGTCCGTCCCATGCCAGATCAGTATTCGGGGTGTCTAGGAGAGAGACGTGTGTGTCTGTTTTTTGTCTTTGTGTGGCTAGAAAAGACTGCAGAAGGAGGGCAAGCATGATGACCAGTCAGGGCCTGTCTCTTCTCTCAGGTGACTTACCCCTGATTTAGCACTGCGAGTCCCATGGTCCTGGACAACCTGGGCAGTGATGGCCCCACTCACCTCCAGGGTCCCCACTTGCCCAGCGCTGCTGACAGCAGGAGGTGTGGAAGGCTGCTTTTTCAGCAGCCCCAAACTCCACTCCAGGGGGATTAAACAGTCCGCTTGCCGTGTATTTCTACCGCATGCTCATCTTTCAAGGTCTTGGGTGTCCGTTGAACTTCATGCTCTTGGATCAGATGGAGGTGGGCTGGTGAGACTCACCCAGAACAGTGCAGACGCACAGTGTGGTGAGGGAGGCGTTCTCTGCCTGTGTGTGTGTGTGTGTGTGTGTGTGAGAGAGAGAGAGAGACCCCCCCCCACTTCCCTCCCTCCAGGCCCCCACAAGGAACGTTATCCTGCATCTCATTAAAAACCTTGGCTCTGTGCTGGGTGCCGCTTGCTCCCAGACGGACCGGGGCTCTGTCTGGCGTTTCTCACATCTGTTCTCGGGGCCTGGACTGCCAGTAACTCACTGTCGTGCTGTTGTCAGGAGAATTCGCACAACCACAGCGACTGTACGGAGAACTTGAAGCCGCAGATGCTGTATAAGGAGGACAAGCCCCAGGTGCCCTTGGAGTCGGATTCCGTGGAGTTCAACAATGCCATCAGCTATGTGAACAAGATTAAGACCCGCTTTCTAGACCACCCAGAGATCTATAGGTCGTTCCTGGAGATACTGCACACTTACCAGGTAAGAGGCCCCTGTGACCCTGGCCGGGTGCTGGTGACGCCAGCCCACTTTCAGGGTGCGTCAGAGGCATTCACATTTTCTGGTCTGAATTCATGAAATCCTGTACAATTTCGTTGCGTTTTTTAGTCTGTTTGTTTTTTCTTTACTGTGATAAATTGTACATAACCTAAAACTTACATTTTAACCCTTTTTAAGTGTCCTGTTCCATGGCATTAAGTACGTTCACGTTGTGCATCCTTCCCCATCATCTACCCCCAAAACTTGTTCATCGTGCAAAACCGAGACTCCATCCCCGTGAGACAGTAGCCCCCCCAGCCCCTGGCACCCACCATCCCACTTCCTGTGTCTCTGAATTTGACAACTCGAGGGACCTCCTATAAGTGGAAGCATACAGTACTTGTCTCTGTGTCTGGATTCTTTCGCTCACTGTGATGTCCTCAGGGTTCATCCATGCTGTAGCCTGGGCCAGAACGTCCTTCCTTTCTAAGGCTGGAGAACATTCCATGGTGTGGGTGTACCCCGTGTGTTTATCTGTTCGTCCACGGGTGGGCACCAGGGTTGCTCCCATGATTTTGGCTCTTGGGAATAATGCTGCTGTGAACACGGACATCCAAATACCTGTTGGGTTTTGTCAGGATTTTAATTTGCTCCATGAGGCACCCCTACGTCCCAGGAAGTACTAGGAAACGCACGGTACAGGGATTTAAAAAGAACCTGAGAAGATGGTCTTTTTGTAAGATGGCTTCGCCAGTGTTTTGACAACACAGCAGCCCTCTGTTGATGCTGATTACAAGTGGATTACAAGTGGGCTCCGTGCCAGGCAGTGGGGCAGCAAAGATGGATGGTTGCTGCTAAGTTCAGTCTGGAGGTGGAAGAGACTTAGAGATGGGTAGGGTGGGAGAAAAAGGAAGCGTGTAGAAGTCTGTCCAGATTGCCAACCCTGACCGGGGACTGCAGGGTGTCAGGAAGGGCAGCTTTGGCTTGAGTCCCTAGAAATCAGGCAGAGCCATCAGGCAGATGAGTATAGACAAAGGGTGGACTTTCTCAGCGTTGGGAACAGCTTGTGCAAAGTCCCGGGGGTCAGAGTAGATAGCTTCAGGGGACCTGAGGAAGGGGAGGGCAATATTAAGGGCCCTTGATGGGTCGTCTCATTCCCTTTACAGCCGTGGAGTGGGAAGCCCAAGCTGTGTGCTCGAGCCCCAGCTCCACCACCTTGTGCTCTGTCACATTCTCGGGTGTAAAGCGGACAGGGACTTACTTCTAAAGTTGACAGGGACTTTCATCCTGAGTTCCTCCCCTCCTGACCCAGGTCCCCTTTGGTCCTCATCTTAGTGCTTTAAGCTCTGGATTAGGTCATCTTCCTTCAACTCTCGGGGTCTTTCTGACTCTGGGTGGACAGGTCCCTTGTCCCGGTACTCCCTTTCCTTCCCCCGTCACCCTGTTTCTTTCAAGGCCCACCACCAGCTCCACACTCTCTGCTCCCTGTCCGCAAAAAAGGGCCTTCTTCGCCCTTGTACTGACCTTGTACTTCCCCAGCCTCTGAGGACACGCAAGGACTGAGGCCAGACCATTCCCTGACTATGCCCCTGCCATCATCCCTTCTATACTCCCTTGTAAGACCCATCCCTGGCCAGGGCTCAGGCTGTGTTGTGGGGTGGGTTGAGGACAGAAGCGTGCAGGGCACCCCAAGCTGTTAGCAGGGTGGTGGACTGGGTTCCTTTCTCCTAGTGATAGCAGGCATGGGCTCTACCGGCCTGTTCTTTGTTTCGTGAGTCGTCCCTCGGTCTCCTCCACAGTGGGATGCCTGAATGTCAACAGCCTGGGGTGTCTCCCTCCTTGGCTAACTACTCATCTTCCCTTTCCTGAATTGTTTGGCAGAAGGAGCAGCTGAGCACGAAGGGGCGGCCATTCCGTGGCATGTCCGAAGAGGAAGTGTTTACCGAGGTAGCCAACCTCTTCCGGGGCCAGGAGGACCTGCTGTCCGAGTTTGGACAGTTCCTGCCTGAAGCCAAGCGGTCCCTGGTGAGTACAGAGGGCCAACCCTAGCCCAAGGGCCACCTTCCTCTTAGCTGGGACCCTGTTTCTCAGTGCAGCCCCGAAGACCAGGTTGGGCTTATCTGTGCCCGGGACATGCCAGCTTCCCCCAGAAGCCACACAGCGTGCAGACACCCCTAGGCCCCCTGTGCAGGCTCACCTCCACATCCTGCTGGAGCAGATCCTAAGGGGGGGCTCTTCTTTCAGACAGTGTCGGTGGGGGGCGTGAGGGCCAGCTGGGAGGAGACCTGTCTGTAACCAGTGCCCTGTGGGAACATGCCAGTCGGGCAGTGTGAGGCTTGCCAGTGACCGCAGGGTTAGGGGTGGAGGGCAGAGAGGGTGAGGAGGGGTCTGGGGTAGGGGGGTCGAGGGTGCAGGCTGCATCATCAGCCTTGTGCCCCGCCCCCCCCCCATCATCATGGCCTGAGGCCTGCTGGGTTGTGCTTTCCATATCCTTTCCCTTGTATTTTCTCCATAAGGCTTTCTTAGAAATTGAAGCGAAATTCACGTAACATGAAACACACCATGAGAGGATATAGGTCAGCGGCATTTGGTACATTCACAGTGTGTGCAGCCAGCACTTCTGTCTAGTTCCAGACCATTTTCATCACCGCAAAGGAGACCCTGCCCCTGGGAGCAGTCACTCCCCATTCCCCCTCCCCCAGCCCCTGGCAGCCACGAATCTGTACCTGTTCTGTGCAGGTCACACACGCGGGATCCTACACCATGTGGACTTAGCATCTGCCTTTGCTCAGCGGGCTGTTTGAGGGTTCACCCGCGTGGTGTGGCATGTGTCGGTACCACGTTCCTTTTCACGGCCGAGTCCTCCTCCGTTGTGCAGATGGACCACAATTTGTGTATCCCGCCGTCCGTTCGCGGACATTTGGGTGGTTTCTTCTTGGTGGTTGTGGGTGAGGCTGCTGTGAATGTGTGTGTGGGAGGGTGTGTTGGAGTCCGTGTTTTCAGTTCTTTGGGGTCTGTACCTAGGAGTGGAATTGCCGAGTCAACCAGTGACCCTGTTTCACTTGTTGAGGAAGTGCCGGACTGTTTCACAGCAGCTGCACCATCTTGTGTTCTCACCAGCAGGGTGCTTCACAGTGTCACCGACACTGGGTGTTTTGGTCTGTTTTTCAGTTATGGCCTTGTCGTTGTGAAGTTGTATCTCATTGTGGTTTGGATTTCCATTTCCCTGATGACTAAGGATACTGAGCATCTTGTATGCCTTTTGGCCATTTGTGTATCTTCTTTGGAGGAATGTTTATCCTTTGCCCGTTTTTTGGTTTGTCTTTTTATCATTAAGCTGTAAGGGTTCCTTTTATATATATATATATATTCTGGATACTAGGCTCTTATTAAAAATTTTTCTCCTTTTTGTAGGTTGTCTTTTCACTTTGTCAGTGTCCTTTAACATATATAGGTTTTTAGTTGTGATCAAATCCAGTTACCTGTTTTTTCTTTAGTTGCTCATGCTTTTAGTGTCTCAGAATCTCTGCCAGATCTGAGGACAGGAAGGTTTCCTCCTGTATTTTCCTCTAAAAGTTTCTATAATTTTAGCTTTCATAGTTAGGTCATTGGTGCATTTTGATTTCATTTTTTTGTGTGTATGGTGTGAGGTAGGGATCCAACTCCATTCTTTCCTGAGCAGAGAGCCAGTCTTCCCAGCACGGTTTATTGAAGCAACTTTTCTGTTCCCGTTGAATGGTCCTGGCACCCTTATTGAAAACCAGTTGAGCATAGTTGCATGGATTTATTTCTGGACTGTTCAGTTCCAATCCATCGACCACCCCCCGCATGTCTCTTCTGAGGGCAGCACCACACTGTCTGGATTACTGTAACTTTGTCCTAAGTTCAGAATGAAGAAGTGATTTGAGTTGTGTTCTTTTTCAAGATTACTTTAGCTAGTCAGGGCCCCTTGGAATTCCGTATAAACTTGGAGATCAGCTTTTCCATTTCTGCAAAAAAAAGGGAAAAAAGCCATTGGGATTTTGATAGGGATTGCCTTGAATCTTTAGATTGCTTTGGGGAATATTGCCATCTTGATGATGTTAAGTCTTCTGATCCGTGAACATGAGGTTTATTTGCATTTATTTAAATCTTTAATTTCTTTCAGCAACATTTTGTGATTTTTGATGTACTTGTCTTGCACCTCTTAGGTTGAATTTATCCCAAATATCTTTTTTTTTTCTTAATTTCATTTTTGGATTGTGCATCATGAGTGTATACAAATACCACTGATTTTTGTGTGTTTTGCTTCCTGCAACTTTGCTGAGTCCGTTTATCAGCTTTAATAGCCTTTGTATATTCACTAGGATTTTTTTTTTTAAAGATTTTATTTATTTATTTGTCAGAGAGAGAGAGCGAGCACAGGAAGACAGAGTGGCAGGCAGAGGCAGAGGGAGAAGCAGGCTCCCTGCTGAGCAAGGAGCCCGATGTGGGACTCGATCCCAGAACGCCGGGATCATGACCTGAGCCGAAGGCAGCCGCTTAACCAACTGAGACACCCAGGCGTCCCGTTCACTATGATTTTTTTATATGCATGTTACCATGCCATCTGCTAATAGTGATGGTTTTCTTTCTTTTCCATTGTGAATGCCTTTTCGTTCCTTGTCTTGGCCTAATTGCTGCAGTGGAGCCTTTATTACTGAGCTGAATAGAAGTGGTGAGAGGAGGCATTCTTGTCTTGTTCCTGATCTTAGGGGAAAAGCTTTCCATCTTCCACCTGAGTGTTCTGGGAGCTGTGGGCTTTTCATAAACAACCCTTTGTCAGATGGAAGAAACATGTTTCTATTCGAGTTTATTGGCTACTCCTTCTCCTCTTTTTGTTCTTCTCTGCTTTGGATGGTGACTTGGGTCCTGCGCACACGAGCAGTCCTCCCCCACTAATCCTGGCCCAAGTGCATCACTACCACGTCTCCTGGTCCTGCTTCTAAAGGAAGATGCGGCGGGGGCAGGCTGGGGAGCAGCAGGAGAGGTTTGGTGGGTGCTTACAGGGGTCTGGGTTTGGATCATCAAGAATCACTTGGCCTTCCAGTGCCCAAGAGTGCCACCTCAAAGTCAGGATGCCATCCGGAAATACTTCCTTACTCAAAGTCAGAGAAGCTCTGTGCCTCTCCATAGGGTTGACGTCTGGTCCTGGAGCTGTCTGTTGCCTGCCCTTCACCCTGCCTGGAGTTTTGTATGTCCTCAGGGGCTGGAGGGCTAGGCAGGGCCCTGGGAGCACACAGCCCAGGCTGAGACTCTCACTCCGTGTCCGCAGGCGCTCAGGAGGGCTTGAGCCAATGCCCTCACTCACCTCCCAGGCCTGGTTTCCTTCTCTTTCACATGGGGATGAAGGCCTTCCCGCTCCACAAGCCGTCATCCTCTAAGTGCTTTGTGCGCAGCCCAGCACATGTGCAGTGCTCCAGAAAGAACAGCTGGGAATGTTCAGGAAAAGCAGGTGGAGGATCCAGATGGATTGTCCCCATCTCCTCCCAGTGTCAGTGTTGTCCGTCCCCCCCTTTCCCTCCCTAAGTGTCCACCCAGGCAGCAGGGCCTCCCTCTGCTTCCCCAGGACCAACCAGCCTGCGGGAGGCCCCTGGGGAGAACCTGGGGAAGGCTGAGCAAAGCCCTGGTGTGGATTTCCCGACCCCCTCCCAGGGGACAGGGAGCTCACCTCCACCAGAGGTGGCTGCACTTCCAGCTGAGCCTACCTCCTCGTGTCCCCACCCTCACATCCACACTCAGCCGCCCTCCCCCCCCAACCCAGCCCCGAAGCACAGTGTCCCTCCTTGGGCTTGGCCCCCTTTCCCAAATAATGTCCTATGCCGTCCTGGCATCACTCCCATTTCTTTCTCTGCTTGCCAGAGAGCCTCCTCGCTGGCTCCAGGGGCACAAAGACAAGGAGCGGAGGACTCTCACTGCCTTCTGCCTGCCACGCACCCTTGTGTGGGTTGCGGACCCTCAGGCTTCCACGTCCCCCAGGAGCTGGAGCTGCACGGCGCGGTGTGCCGCCTGGCCCGACTCGCCCCGTCACATGGCGTGTTTGGGGCTTGTCTGACCATCGTCCTCTTGGATCCACCTCTTACATCCCAGCTGTAGCCTCTGGTGGCGGCTCTTTTCCTGAGCCCAGTCCTCGCTGGGGGCAGTATGGGAGACAGGCAGCCCCCCAGGAAAGAAAGGCCCGGCCAAGTTCCAGGCCAGCTTTCCCCTCTCTGCCAGAGATCGGGGGCCAGCAGCGTGTCCTTTCTCCACACCCCAAGGAGGCTAGAGATCGCAGCCCTGCCTGGACAGGAGGTGGGGGTGGGCAGCCGTTGGAGCAAGGGTGCATGGTTGAGGGGCCCTAGCAGGTCACCTCC